>LPNX010803592.1:6156-125605 GCA_001517045.1 Pseudotsuga menziesii
TTGTGTGTGTGGACAAGGCAGTGGAGGGCCCCCATTGTTGAAGTTTACACATTCTTTTACTTGCCGGTGTAGCGATTTGGGTGATTGCAGCGATTTCATTTGATGCAGGCTATTTAAATCGTGCCATTGGTATGTGATAATCTCTGTAGTTTCTAGTTTATTGTTGCAGAACGAATTCAGCTAAGTTTTTAATCGATTTTATGAAAAACTCTGTTATCTTATTTAATGGTTTAAACTGCTATTCCATCGTGCTGTTTATCACTTGCATTGTTTAATAAACTCTGTTCTTTTACTGGTTGAATACTAAAGGCATTGATGGTTCAGACCACGATTTCTGTACAACTATATATTGCTGTTTATTGAATGGAGAAGTGTTAAAAAAAACAATTATGAATTATGAATAATTTCCTACAAAGGAATTTAATTGATAACTGTTCATTCAGCGCTGGAAAACTGAGTAGAACCTCGTAGTTTGTATCCTAGGGTTATAGTTGTTATTTAATTGCTTTCTACCTCAGTCCTTTCATCAACAGATTGCTTTCATAAATCAATTGCTGTGTACTTGAAAAGGAACAAATGAAGTTATCCCTGTAAAAGGATTTTTGTATCTTTAAGTTGCAGTATTTTTCATCTGTCAGAAGGTTCAATTCACAGATAATTAAATTTTCTAAACAAGTCTAGCTCTAAGTCCTAAAACTTGGATATGCCTCGAAGCTTACTGACCTGGATTGATTTAAATTTAAGGTCTGATTCACATTGGTAGAACAGAGCCCAACAGAGAGGTTATGCTCTCCCAAGACCTGGGCATGCTTTCTCTCATCACAATGAAAGAACATTTTTTTTTACTTAGTAAGCATGGTTTGATCTAGCCATTTTAGAACCCTTTTATTACCTCTTTGGAAGTTGAACCAAGTGAACTAGAGATTGAGAGAATCTATGGGGTGGAATTTGTTGGGTTCATACAACTCTAGTGTGGCCTTCGACGACATTCTAATAGGGAGCAGATCGACCTTAGTTTCTTGAGTTCCAACATTATGGAATCACCACACAACAACCAGGGGTTCCCCTTGAGCTCATTGACCAACAAATCCTAGAAGGTTGCTCTTTCATCAACATTTTTAGAGGCATATATATTGGCTAGTGCAAGTACTTGGCTGCGAAAGTGAAACAAAGTTCACACCAAAGGTTGTGAGGGGTTAGACCAATGGCCAACAACAACAACGACAACCAACTTCAGGGAAACTAGAGTCGCAACCTTGCCTTTACCCTTTGCATGTATAGTAAAAAAACAACATTTATCCATATTAATGAAAGGACCAATATCAACGTCAAACCAACAACTTTAACTTGCAAACACAAAACATCTAAATTAGAAACTATATTATGAACTCTCTAAACCATGGATTTGCAATAGGGGTTTGTTAGCCCTTGAACGTTTTGCTAAGTTGCATTGGCCTCAAGGACGAGTTTTTGGGACGGCTAGAGCCCACCCCCATTTTTTCAAGGGACGATAATTATATATATATTTATATTGAAATAAAAAGTAGAACTAATTATTAAATTCAAATTACAAAAGGAAATATAAGGTTTTGTCCAATCATCATTGTCCATTGTCTATATATATATATATATTGAAATAAAAAGTAGAACTAATTATTAAATTCAAATTACAAAAGGAAATATAAAGTTTTGTCCAATCATCATTGTCCATTGTCAAACCGAAATAGTAAAGACTCAAGATACATGCCTAAGATCTAAAACTAAAAACTTTAAACAGTTCTAACTTCAAAGTTAACTATTAAACAGTAACTTAAACTTGAAAGTTAAAACAATAACACAAATTTAAAAATTTACAACATTGTATACATGAACGATGAATCATTTCGAAATTTAAATAACAAATAAATCTATATTTGTAATTTGACATTCGTAAGCACTAAATTATATTTTTATAAAACTATAATAGCATGTGTCGATATTTTTACCCTGCTCCCCCCCCCCCCCAACCCAAAAAAAAGAAAGTAAGATGTCAAATATGAAATACCTATGTTGTGTAGCATGTTGTGGCTCAGAGGGGCAAACTCATTGTGAGTGTGAACTTGTGTTGAGCCATGAACTCAAACTTTGAGCATGTGTTGTGGGTTAAAGGAATAGGAGGGTTAGGATAGGTTTTTAATTAAAAAATTAAATTTTTAGTTTCTTTTTAATTTTAATTGTGCAGGTCAAGGAATGTCCATGAGTCCTCGATTGGTTGAGGGACGTTCCTGAGAAGTCCCTGATTTTGATGGATACGTTTAGGGTACGGCTCAAAAGTCCCCAAGTCCCCAATGAATTGGGGACGTTTTCGAGGAGTTCCAAAGTCCCCAGAACGCGGGAACGCAAGTAGTTTTGGGGGGGCGAGTCCTTGTGCAACATAGACGTTTTGTTATGACCCTACCTAGGGGGTAATCGAGGGCTTGGAGGGCCCATTAGAGTAGAAGTGAACACCATTCAATATAAAGTGGATTGGGTCCACTATATTATTTTTATTAAATAAGGCTCACTACCCCATTAAATAAATTAATGGAGTTTCATTAAATAAGGTCCACTAGGTGGTTAGGAGGTTAGTATTGGATGGTGATTCTATAAATAAGGATGGAGTCCTCTTTATGTGAGTTGAGGAAGAATTATTGTATGTTGAGCTTAGCTCATTAGGAGTAGACCCCCTCAAAGAGGCAAGTGAACAGGGTTTGATTCATTCCATCAAAAGAATCACTTCAATAATAATAGAGAAGTTTATCGAATATCTCTCGTGTTGATTCATACTGTTGATATCTCTTGTGTTTAATCTAAATCAATATTTGAGTTTATACCAATTCTCATAAACCCAATATGAAATTAAGAACATACACAATAAATATCATCAATATGGAACAACAAATGAGATATTCAGTAAGCTCTGATTTTATATGATAGAAATGATTCTTTTGATGGCATGAATCAAACCCTGTTCACTTGCCTTCCTCCTAATTCCACATTGCATTTGTGGAATTATGCTCCTTGCAATTTTGACTTGTTAAGTGTCATAATTTCCTCATCGAGAGGAAATTGTCCCCAATTTTTGTTGATGTATTAGTTTGTAGGTGTTGTGTAGATGTGTTCATGGTTTAAACTTTAGAGTCTAGACCATTGTGTCCATTGATGTTAGGATTGGAAGAACATCTTCTGACTGTGGAATACTGGAACCAAGGGCAGACAACTAGATTGGGTTGAAGCGGTGTGAAGTAGAAAACTATTTAATGTCCTCATTTATGAAGAAGTGAAATCATAGTACTTGACTGAAGCAATTGTGCAGAAGATTGCATACATGCACTTGGGTTGAGTTGAAATTTGAACTTAAACTGGAGGAACTACAAAAATAGTGTTGGATTCTAAAGGGTGTTATTCTATCTGCATTGTAGCCATTGCTTGTGTCGGCAATGAAAGTGAACCCTTATGTGAAGGAAGACATGGTAACTGAGGATTAGAGATGCTGTTTGGTGCTTGAAAGTGCACTTACGTGTTGAAGTGTGAGCCCTATGAAGCATTTGTTTTGTGTGCTGTCTCAATAGGTTGCTGCAGTTCCAGAGAGGTAATTGCTAGAGCATAACAAAGAGCCTTGAATTTATGGTGGTTGGCTTGCTTAACACTTTTCCTTCCAGCTCACCAGTCTTGTAGTATGTGAGGGAGATTGACCAAATATTTTGGCTGCAAAGCAAATGCCTGAATCTTAGGCAAAATACAAGTGATCCTACAGCACGGGACCATGCATTTAATTTTTTAACAGTGATTATCTTAGATCATATATGATCTTATGAGGATGACCGATTTGATTTCTAACCAGCATGCAGTAACTACCTGTAGAAGGGCATCAACTATATAACCATTTTTTAGCTTGAACAAATAGTTCTACATGTGCAATATGTTAAGAGGCTGAACAAATCAATCTATTTTATATTAAGACTTCAAGGACTTATCTTGTTTTAACTTGGATAGGATGCTTTTTGATCATCAACCACAGGCTCTACTCCTGATCTTGTACTGGCGTTTTCTTTAATCCATGTTGTCATGGAAACAGTCCTGACTCTAACCTTGCTTTCTGTATTAGGGAGTGTTGTCTGTTACAAGGAGAGGCAAAAGAATACAATAGATGCAACAATGGTAGCATATGAGAAGAATAAGTATGGTTGCTGCCAAACTGAGGTTGACAGTCAACGTAGGAGTTGTATATGATTATATTGAGTTTGGCAGTTGCCAAAATGACTGCAGATTTTAGGACATGGCATGACCTTTTTAGACAATAAATATGGCAAAGCCAAGAGCATAAGGAACTAGGAGATATCATGTGGGTGCTGAGAGAAGATGGAACAGTTTAGATGTTATCATGAAGGGGCTACCACTAGATATTAACATTACAAGAAATAAGATATGAGTAGAGACTTGGGACTAGTCAATGGCCATGACGATGAAGGGAAAAATGAGGGGATGAATATGCTGATAATAGAAGATAGTGGTGAAAAGATAGTTGTGGCGATTTTGACGAAACTCAATATTACGATCTCAAAATGCTAAGTGCAACTGTTGTATAAACAAATTAACCAGTGGTTTGTCACGGTAGGAAGTTTCTTTTCATTGTGCCAATATCTCATAAGCTGTCCACTGAAATTATTAAGTGAATTAATCTGAAAATAGTTGCTTCAATAACCCCACAAGCTTAGTTTTAATATTCTGAAACCACTTTGGGAGCATATATTTGCAGATCCCCTAAATATTATATCAAGACATCTCTGAACAGTGAACACCATTAAGGAGGGCACACAATAGATGAAGAGAGGCAACAAATACAATTTGTAAACTAGAAGCAATGCCTGATGACTATAATAACTATGGACCTAAGTCACCTGACACGAAGACACGGGACACGGAGGACACGGAAAAACAAGTATCCGACACGGACACGGTGACCCCCGGAATCAGGACACGGAGGACACGTTATATATAATATTAAAAAAAAAATATATATATATATATATATTATACAAATTATTGTAATAGAGAAAATATTGAATCTTGATAGTAGATATTGATCAATGTTACATCATGAACTTCGAAAAAGATACATCAAAGATTCAAACACCAATACCATACAATTTTACAAATCAATCAAACTCTAGATAGTAGAGTCTAAACTCTAGATAGTAGATAGTAGAGTATAAACATACTAGGGCAAGCCTCTTAAACACTTATAAGAAAATACCCTTGTTAAGGTTTACAAATTACTACATATGGGCCTGTCCTTAGACTTTCATACTGGAAAATGTTGTTTGGGACAGTCATAGTTAAATTGGCTTGGCTGGAAAATACATTGCATTCCACAGTCCCTTTGGAGTTGACAAACACACTTTTGCTGTCTACTTGTGAAAACTTGGAATTGCTATAACTTTTGGCAATGGCATCCACAATTTTACTGAAAGTAACGTTTGGAGTCTGGACTGATAAAAGAAATACTTGTTGGCTAGAAATTATCATTTATTAAATTATTTGACAGTCCCATCTGGCATCTATCTATCAATTTTCAAATTGTCATTTTAGTGCTTGGTTGCCAGTGGCCACCTACATCTGCATAGCAAATATTGACATTGTTTTACAAGCTGGAAAATACATTTTGTGACAACTCTTGTATTAAATGTTTGATTGCAAATTGGGACAGTCATTCCATTGTTTATTTTGCTGGGAATTACATTGCCTATGGCTACAAGTCACCTCTTGCTCACCAATCCAAAGCTGGAAGTTACATATCTGTTGAAAACTTGAATAACATTTATGATTTATCATTTGAGTCTAGACTCTACATGCACAGTCACGTTATGCCATACCCCTAAACAGCGAAAAAACAGCGAAAAAACCCCTAATTTCATCACTTTTCACAGGACACGTGTCCTAAAATCAAGACACGTTACAAAAGAGTGTCGGACACGCGTTGACCACGTGTCCCAGGGATAAGACACGTTTTGACCACGTGTCGGACACGTACCGTAGCGTGTCTTCACGTGGACACCGCGGGTACGGACACGTGGGCCAGTATGGACGTGTCAGGTAACTTAGCTATGGACATATTGTTAAGTCTGTATTCCAATAGGGAACAAGAATAGGTTCCCAGAACAAAACCCGTCAGTGGGTTGGATTGCAACGATAAGCATGGCATTTCAACATAGGAAAAAAAAGGTGAGATTTGCGTATGGTGAATTTCTAGTATGGGCCAACCCAGTTAAGTAGCACTGGCACTGTGAAAACCATGGTACTCTTTACATGAGATTGAGTTCTTTACATTAGAGAGTAGAAAGTCAAGTTTTTTTCTAGTACATCGAATATGGATTCCCAAGTTCCAATCCTTGCAAGCATTACTAGTTAAATCACAACTAGTGTAAGCAGGACAAAATAATAAAATATTTACATGGTTAAGGTAGTTGGACCATAACATTAATGATTATATGTGGATGTGTTGCATGGTATGGGGCTTGCAGAAGATCTCATGATTAGAAGTTTTCATGGGTTTTATGGAGGGCCATCCTTATTTGAAATGGTTATATATTCTCAAAAATGCAGTAGCAATCTCTAAGTGATGACTTTTGGAACTGTTGCAACCATTTATCGAATTTTATGCATTTTGTATGCCACAAGCTTTTGGTTAAGTTCAAGATTCTTCTTCTCCATTTCCAATTTTCTTCTGTTCAATATGGTGGCGACTATGTTAATGTAGATTTCTTCAATTAACATTTTTCGGATAGAATAAATTGCGGGAAACCCTCCGAGTACTTCCCATGATTCATGGATGGTAAACAGAAAACGTCAGCCCTGACTACGGAGCCTAACTCCGAGGGGATCAAGAGAGTCAAACCTGTGACCTCTCCTACTGTGGGGGAAGAGATCTCATGTCTGGCTCAAATACCACTTAAGCAAACCCTTGGGGATGGATTTCTTCAATTAACATATAATAATGTCATATACATCCATAGTAGCATAATTTGGCCGTATTGGACTTTCATGTACGAAAATTCAGAGGGAATTCGAAAATCGCTGAATATTCGGCATAATATGGATACGGTAAATTTGCCTACATTTTTTGGCACATATTTCAAGATAATAATTATTTAAATTTTATTGTTTTATTTTTAATTTTTCCCCATTATGTAACTGCATAGTTGGCTTAGTGTTAGTTTTACATTTTAAAAGTTTAAAGCTTTAAAAATGATAATATATATTTTGTTTTATATTTTAGTTCTAAATATCAAATATTTGATTAGTTTTTATATTAGGTTTATTTTATAATATAAATATAAAGTTTAGTAACTAGTTATAATATTAGATATTAGATTTTAGTTATTATAATATTTTTTGGAATATATTATTAGAAATTGGTTTTACTGTTTTATAATTTAATTTTGGCATTTTAACTATTTCATATTTTTATAAATAAATTATTAGATTTAAATGTTTTAAGATTTATATTTCAAATTGTTTTTAATGAAAAATAAATGTTACATGTAAGCAAGGTAGGAAAATTCTCCTGTTTCTTGGAGACTATATAGACGTTTTAATGTTTTCTTTGTTTATTTTTGTGACAGGAAGTATAAAATATAGACTATTTGACAAGCAAAATGGCCCATGACAAAGCATTTTTCCCGTCAAATTCCAATACTGCATGCAAATATTGAATGGCTTATGTATATTTTAAAATTTTCTAAAATATGAAAGATAAGTTTTTTAAATCTATAAGATACCTACTCCCGTGTTTTTTCTGTCCTAGATTTTTTTGTTACATACTTTTTCCGTATCGAATCATATTCGAATCTGTATTCGTACTTGAATTATGCTACTATGTATACATTATCCAATTAAGCTCTTCAATTACATGATAATCAGTCTTTTATGGGCCAGGTATTTCAATCTCTGAATCTAGTGTCTTCAAGTCTGTCAGATTTGAAATATGTTTCTCTGTTCCTTTTTTTAATCTTAAGTGTTCATATTATTTTTATCTATGATATTTACAGATTTGCTTCACGTATTCTCCTATCTGCCAAGGGATCTGAACTTTATTGAACATACGAGCGACATTGGATGGCAAGAGTATGTCAATAGTAACCTTGGGTGTCAGACCTACCTGCACTGTTCTTACTATTTGGATCATGAAAGTTTACTGCATATAAAGATGTTTTGGGATTCAGATGGGATTCTGCTTTTTGGAGTTGACTG
The DNA here is from genome assembly GCA_001517045.1 of Pseudotsuga menziesii. Classification (NCBI taxonomy): domain Eukaryota; kingdom Viridiplantae; phylum Streptophyta; class Pinopsida; order Pinales; family Pinaceae; genus Pseudotsuga; species Pseudotsuga menziesii. Next base: position 14,428 of record LPNX010803592.1, read on the forward strand.
GAGCGTGTTTCTATTGCAGGTATCATAGGATTAAACCGATCATAATTGACCCTGGGATTTCGATGTTAGGACAAAGTCAATTATTCTATGCTTCTCAAAAACGAATGGTGCCAAATGCTTATAAGATCTTTACAGGTTGGTTTTATCCTCTTCAAATTCTTTCATGTATCATGTGTTCAATCTCTTTTGTCCATGTTTTTTGGGAGATGATAACCTGGTAGCTCAACATGTCAAGAATTTAAACCATGGGTAATTATAGGTTCAATAATTATTCTATTTAAGGAAGTTGTTTAGTCATGTTATAAAGGTTACAGGGTTATCAACTTAGGAACCAACTTCTAAGTTGCTGAGAATCTGGGAATTTAAAGTCTAAGTTACTGATGTTTATAATAACTGTCATTTCTGCCATTATAAGTATCTGTGAAGAAGATAGCATCTCTTGGGTTTAGCAGCAGGACTATGCATGTCCAAATTATGTCTTACAGAATCTACAACAGTCTATGCTATGACACAATTAATGCAATATTATAACAATAGGCTAGGTTCAACAGTCAGTGTTACGTTTGAGCCACGAGTCACGGCAACTTAAAATCAAAATCAAGCCATGAACCTGACAGAAGTTGAACCTTACCATGCAATTTCAATGAAAATTACAATATTGATCCTTAATGTCTTGTAAATTACTAAATTACTGGAAAGAGTCACAGTGGTGTGCACTGTAAAGTAGTTTCTGTTGAAGTTTTGGTTAGGTTAGGGTTTGATATAGAAAATCAAAATTTTTATAATTTCATGCATCAGACAGAACTAAAGCGAAGCTAGAGTCAAAATAGTACTGCTGTAATAAATTTAAAACATAATTTTCATCTCTTTCAACTTTAACACTCCAATGGTCACTGTGTTAAAGTTGGTCATTGAGATGATTTACTAATTGCCATGTACAAAACATAAACAGTAACAATAATATAATGAAGTTAAACTAATGAATAGTAATCAAAGGACAATAGCAATGTACAGGAAATAAATCAGTAATAGCAGTACTAGGAAAACCATTAACAAAGAACAGTAACAATGCTGATCTAGAACTGTTTTGGATCACCCTTATCTCAGATACTTTTAGGTTCAGATCTTGTCACTGAAAGGACAAGTCACCAGAGGAACAGAATCCAGATGACAGACCTTGAGAGAGAAAGGGTTAGGAATAAGGTTAGGCACATACAGTAGCAGTCAATATGACTCAGTCACCAAGTGTGAAAAAACCCAGCAGTAGTATTCAGCCCCAAACACAGACAGACAACAGCAGGATCACAACCAGTTCAAGCAGATCAACACAAGTCACAGCTTGGTATAGGAGACATCCAATAGTCATAGATCAGGTCTGAACAACCCCAAGGGTCACTGCCCACTCTAATAAACAACAGAAGGGTCATAGCCCAAGTCTGGGAAACCAACAGTGATCACTACCCAACCTAAGAAGTCACCAAACAGTCACAACCTGTCCAGGAGGTCTCCAAACAGTCAACAACAGTCACGGCCTGCTAGAGAAGGCATCAACAGCCCACGGATTAGTTAAAGTAAGTTCAAACAGTCACGGCCTACCCAGGAAGGGTTTTACACAGTCACGGCCCAGCTCAATACACAATCGCAAACCAACAAGAGAGATAGCCCACAGTCACGGCTCAGTTCGGGAAGACTGTTGACAAACACGGCTTAGTCAAAAGCAGCCCCAGAATAATGACGCCCATGCTAACAGTCAAAGAGCAGCCCACAGAGATGAACTCGGCCAACATAACCAGCAGCAATGGTCATGGATCAGCCTAGGGACACCATACATGTCACGGTCTAGCAGCGGCAAACTCTAGCAGCTGTAGAGAGGTCATGAATTAGTCCAATCAGCAGGCTGATGAAGAATTTAGCCAGTTCATAAAAGGTAGCAGCAAACCCTAAACCAGGATGAACAAGCAGTAGAGGCTTAGATGATAAGGTGGCAGCCCTAGCAGGGCAAGATCAGCAGCAAAGCCCTCAACATCAAGCAAAAGTGCAGCAAACCCTAGACGTCAAGTACAAGTGCTGAAAACCCTAGACGTCAAGTGGAGGAGCAGCGAGCTCTTAGAGCAGTCAAGAATCAGATCTTCAATCTTCTCTTACGAGTTTAGACACTCCAAAACTGAAATTCAAGACTTGAATTTATAATATTAACAAGACTTCTAGAAGGGTCAATCCACTAAGCCTTAGCTTTTAGGGTTGTTACCAAACATAACATAAAATAATGTTAGGTTGACTCTGGATAGGGTACTAATGGTCAAGTGGTCAATAGCAATAAAACAATAAAATAAAAGTCATCATACCAAAGGTACACACTACAAGGGTGCTAGGACCAAGTAAAAGATAAAGGACCATAAGTCAACCAAAGGGGTCATAATAAAGACAACCCTCATACCCACAAGACTAGGTGTAGCATAAAGGTGGGGAGATAACCTCTCTTTTACCTACAGGATCAACATGACCAAGGTGTACCATAAAGGTGGGGAGACAACCTCTCGTTTACCTATAGAATCAACAAGACCTTAATCTTTTCTCTCTCAAGGTATATTGTCATGTGTGTTCCATACATCTTTATCATCATTGTATAAGGAGACAATCCAAACTGGATGATGTGATCCTTTGGTCCTTAGTACTGCTCCTAAGGGTTAGGTGCTAGTGACATCATCAAGGGGTGGCCAGTTCATTGAGAAACAATCTAGCAATAACTAAATAGGAGAGAGGACATCGCACATTGTCATCTTGGTCAGCTTGACCAAGATCCACTTGGTTAATTGACCAGAAATGTACCTGCAGGAACTGCTTGGTCCTAGACCAAGAATTTGACTGATCCCAGACCAGGAAGTCTCTGTCTCAACCTGTAGGATCTGCTTGGACATCATGTCCAAGAAATTGTGTGGTCCGAGACCAGACCAGAATACCCTAGAGACATATAGGGGCCCTAACCATATGTTAGGGACTTTGCCATGGCATCAACCTGCTTGGTCAAAGACCAAGAACCCCAAGAGACTACTGGGGGCCCTAGGGTACCTTCTAGGCTCTTACTCTACCCTAGTTAACTGACTAGGGTACCATCCTCCCTGATAAGGCCGAGCTTATCGAGCATGTACGTTCATGCTCGTTAAGCCTGGCATGCATCGAATCCATGGATGATGGATAGTCCCCTCTACCTTTCGGAGATGTCTAATCAATCTTCTCCGGTGTTGTTCCGGCACCCTCGCCGTGCTCGTAGAGTCTTCGTTCCCCGTTCCCGTCTAGCATGAAGTCCCAGAGTCCCAGCGGATCCGGCCACTGGTGCCATCTTGAAGATCCTTCTCTGCAGCATGAGAATTGAGACAAAGTCCGTCTCCTCCATTAATTATTTCTAGTTGGAGGTTTGTGCAGTCTCACTTTCGAATTCAAATCAAACCTTACCTCCTGCACTAAACTACACTCGCTAGTCGCTATTGAGGTTCCCTGCTCTTCCTTGGCTGCGACTGAGGTACCCCTGTTCGACTCCATATTATCGCTGGCTGGATCATTCATGCCGTGCATGCTTGTTATACCCGTTCCCAAATCAAGGATTTTTTTTGTTGTTGCAGTGGAGTCTTTGAAGAAACATCAGACTCTTTGGTTCACTTACCCCTTTACCCGAAGAACTACTTTTGTCTTCTCATGTCAAATGATTTTTCATGATTTTTCATTTGCAGTGAATATGCTGCTGCAGGTGATCAACTCTCATTTGCAGAGAATATGTCGCAACAACAGGTGACGTCCAGATTGCTGAAGATGAACTCCAAATATCCGTCCACTTGGAGAAAGAAGTATGGGAGAGCTATGGGGAAGATGAGAAAATAGATTTGCTGAAAAGGCCCTCAGGGGTATCGAAAAACTGTTACATTGTCAACTGATCAATCAGACAAAAGATAGGAGATTCCTCAATCGGACTGAGGTTCCACTGTTGTAGTTAGATGGATTGGATCGCTCATGCTTGTAGGATTTATTTTGGAACCAACAAACCCTAACATATAGGGTTTGATAATGTTGCTAGAGTTTATAAATTCTTTCATTCGCAGACAAACGTCTCAAGAACAATAATTATAACAGACTAAAAACAAACCATGTGTTAAGTTGTCTAAGTACTATGTGTATATATAGGTGAGGGATTTAAAAATGGAGAAACTTAATTGTATCAAGACAAGCCTAAGCCTATCAAGCTCACAGGACAAAATTTGCTTCTATACTCCCAGCCTGGCTTCTTTCAATAATTGAGAAGCACAGATCAGGTGAAGGAGGTATCAATACTTTTCCAAGTGATGTAAATTAATTTTAACTTCCAGGTGTGTTTTTTACTTTATGTAGCCTTTATTTAATGAAATATATCATTTTTTATGCCATTCTGCTCCATATTCTTGTGTCCATATACCTATTTTCTCCTATGAAAAAATAGGTAATATATAAAAACATCGGTTTCTCCTCTATATTGAGAGCCTCATAACTAATTTTAAGCTTTTGTTCTATGTTAATGGTGGGAAGTATTTCTTGAAGCCTATCCAATACGTCTTTCCGCAGATATTTGTCATAATTTCCACAAAGAAGTGCCACAAAAACATTCAAACATAATGGCAAATGATCACACTTTGATAAGATTGATTTCTTGTTCATTGATATGATACCTATAAGAATAGAGAGATCGTCTTTTCTGTGTTCTCTTTTAGATACAAAAGGATTATTTGAAGACATGTAAGGTAATGTGTAACGCATTTGAAGAGAAGAGCACTGCTAGAGAGTTGTGGAAAGCAATCCACCACCTCAAACATAAATCCTAGGCCTTTCGGATGCTATATGATCTTGGAATCTGCATCAAATTAGCGATCACCAATCACCCAATCTTGGAATCCAACATATAAAAAAGGTGCTACCACATAAATACCCTAGAGCATACTGGATCCAGTTCCCGAGTAACCAACGCTCTTCTCCTTCATCCCATTTACTACTGGAGAATATGAACTCATCTACCAGAGATTCAAATCCTACAAGTGGATGGGGATAGAGGAAGGCATGGGAGCATTAGAGCTCTCTAGAGTGTTGTGGATTAAAGGAATTTAGCTCATAAATTTATGGCTCTTCCACTCCTGAGTTTTTCAGAACATGTTTATGTCAAGATGTCAAAAATATTGATCTACATCATATAAAACTCGAAGGCCTCAGAAGATGAGAGACTATGTTTTACGAGGACTCTATACCTTCATCGATACTGTTGAGTGGCAGAGCTGATCCAGTCAAGACCTTAGGAAGTTTTATTTACTGTAATGTGATATTCTAATTTACTATAATGTTTTATTTACTGTAATGTAATATTTATTATAAGAAGTTTTATTTCTGTAATGTCATATTTACCTTCATCGATATTTACATTTTCAGTGACATTGGATAAGAAGCAAGATCTACTAATGTGAACTCATACTATGGAAGAGTTCTTTGGTCAGGGTTTTCTTCCCTCCACCAAATAAAAAAAATTGCCACAACCGGAGGATTTCCACTCAGTTGATGCGGTAATAACACTATTTTTCAAAATCTTTCACCTTTTCATCCAACATCCAAACCAGTTGGATTTTTGTCTGCATTAAAAAGTGGTATTCCTACCCATCTAAGTGGTATTTCATCTAAAAATCCTACAAAGCATGAGCAATCCAATCCATCTAACTACAACAGTGGAACCTCAGTCCGATTGAGGAATCTCCTGTCTTTTGTCTGATTGATCAGTTGACAATGTAACAGTTTTTCGATACACCCGAGGGCCTTTTCAGCACATCTATTTTCTCATCTTCCCCATAGCTCTCCCATACTTATTTCTCCAAGTGGACGGATATTTGGAGTTCATCTTCAGCAATCTGGACATCACCTGTTGTTGCAACATATTCTCTGCAAATGAGAGTTGATCACCTGCAGCAGCATATTCAATGCGAATGAAAAATCATTTGACATGAGAATACAAAAGTAGGGGAACCTCAGTCGCAGCCAAGGAAGAACAGGGAACCTCAGTAGCGACTACCGAGTGTAGTTTCGTGCAGGAGGGAAGGTTTGATTTGAATTCGAAAGTGAGACTGCACGAACCTCCAACTAAAAATAATTAATTGAGAAGATGGACTTTGTCTCGATTCTCATGCTGCAGAGAAGGATCTTCAAGACGGCAGCGCCGGATCTTCTGGGACTTCGTGCTAGACGGGAACGGGGAACGGAGACTCAGCGAGCACGGTGAGGGTGCCGGAACAACACCGGAGAAGATTGATTAGACATCTCGGGAAGGCGGAGGGGATTATCCATCATCCATAGATTCTATGCATGCCATGGCTTAACGAGCATGAACGTACATGCTCGATAAGCTTGGCCCCCTGATAATGGGTCTCGCAGTTGCACTCTCAATAACAGTTTCACCTCTTTTTTCCTCTACTTCAAATCTCCTCAATGTTGCAGCTTGAGAAGTTGTAATTGAGATTAACCTGAGAAGTATTGGAGTTCATTACTACCACAGGATATCTTATTAGATATGATATAGCATAAATTTACCAATTTGTTGTACCAGTAACCTCTCTTTGGGAGAATTAACTGGAAGTTCCTTTGTTTATTTTTATTGGATTAAGCTCTTTCTACAAAATTTTAATCCAAGAGATGAAATTACAAGCAAGAAATCAAATGTAAGCCTTATCTTCAATAAGCTTTGAGGACAAAGCTCCCTTTAAGGGGAAGGTGTTATATATATATATATCTTAACATTAATATTAATATTAATAGATAATTAATGATTAATAATTATTAAAAAGTTATGACTTTACGTTGGAAAGTCACGAATGAACGTATATAAGTCCAGCCCTTGTAATTGTAAATCATCATCGAATATTTATCAATTATATTATTATTATCCATTCATGGAGTTTTTAGCTTATTTATGCTGGTTATTTTGATAAGAAACAGATTTTACTGTTTCAAAATCAATGCAAGAGCAAGAACTGGAGGGAACAACTACACTAGAGTTTGTTGAAGCTAAAGTTATGGCACCCATTAGAGACATAATGAAAGCTGAAGCTTAACTGTAAACTAATATAAGAAGCTGGGAAGATGAGGAATGGAGAGAAATCCTGTGAGAACAGTGAGATTCTCTACATTCTTCCTTTAGAGAGCACCTACCCTCAACTAAGAGAAAGAAACAAGGAAGGCCACTTATCAAAAGAGGAGAAACTGTTATACCTACATCACCTGGGTCAGGAAATGGATATGAGTTTCATGAACTATATGCATTTTGGAAATTACGGATTCTAAGTTTCAGGAAATGGGGAAATGACATATATATATATATATATATATATATATATATATATATATTTGANAAATGGAGAAATGACATGTTTAACTTATCTCCATTCTTATGCAAGCTATGTACATAAAAATTCTCCTTGCCATACATACATACATATATATAGCAATGATATTTTTTTGTACATAGCTTGCATACAAATGGATACGAGTTTCGTTAACTGTACGCATTTTGGAAACCGCACATTCTAAATTTCAGGAAACGGAGAGATAACATGTTTATCTCTCTCTCTCTCTCTCTATATATATATATATGCATGAATAGCAGGGAGATTTTTTATGAACATATAGGGGCAGAACATTTCAAATTTTCATTTTTTACTTTTTCTTTATTGTTCTACTGGTTGTTTTTTGTTCTATTTAGTTTCCAAGTTATAAGGCCCACCCATGTCTAATCAATAAATATGCTGTTTTACAGCATGGGAATAACATTTCCATACTCAAATCTGCCAGGAAACATAAGGGAAATGCTTCCTAGACTTTCCCCATACATGAAACTTTTAAGAAATATCTTGCATCTCCAAGAAGTTTCTGAAAGCATTTTCTGTACTGTTTCCGTATCGGCATTGTGATGCCTCAATTCAGAAGTTTTGGTTACATTGTGATGCACCAACATCCACATGGATATTTTCAAAATCTTACCATGTAAGCAACAAATGAAGGTTGAATTCTTTGATATATTAGGAATGGATATCATGCACTTTGCAAGTAAATGTGACTGGATATAAGTGATAGCTTATTCTACGGGGCTCCAAACAGATCCAATCAATTTTGTTGGAACTGGAAGCATGATAAAAAAGCTATCCAGCAGAAATTTGTTTGTCTGGACAAAAAATTTGGTTGAAAGACTAACTACTGTGCTGCCAAATGGCAAAAAGAGGATTCTGAGGTCTCTTGTAATGTTTGAGATTATTATATTGAGCATTACGCAGGAAATTATTGCTGTTATGCTAGGGATTATTAGCACCTACCAAGAAAATCTGGTTTACGATGAGGGTGTCTTATGGAGTAGCTTATAAAGATTCCAAGTGAGATTCTCAACCTTAGGTTAAAATGGACTTACCACTTAAGATTTTATCATATATAGTAATGGTTTTGTGCTGTTCTGTTAGCTGTCACTTGTGGGCAGTTGAATTACTTACTGCTTAGAGTGTTTCCAACTTTCCATTCCATTTATATTATCTTGATGGTAAATTTTGCAGTGTCACCAAATAATTGGTTCATATTCTACGACTTAGAGAAGTTTGCAGCTTACTTCAAATGGTTACTTATTTTAGCCTTTAGGAAGTTTTCCCTTCTCTAAAAGATGGGTTGCCTTGTGGAACAGGAAGGCCTTCACATTCCAGCTTCCGTCTGGACACAAGTTGACATGATATTGTGCATTCAGTTTATTTTTCTTATGATTGACTGCACCAATCCGTGGGTTGTTTTCTTTGCTTTTTTAGTAATGTGCTCACATATAGACTTCTTTTGGATTTTGAAAAATGGACCTTCAGATGTGGGAATTTTTCACATAGCATAATGGCAAAGTGCATCTTAAATTACTAGGTTGTTTTCTTGCTATTCTTTTACCAATGAGGCCATATACTAATGCAATTCTTGGTGTTGAAATGCCATTCAAGTGTAGGCTTCAAAATGCACTTATTTTTTTATAGGATCATGGATTTGTTTTTCCGTGGCATGAAAGTGAAGCATAATTTCAATATGTCCCATATAAAATGCTTTGCAACCCTAGAGTATAAACTTGACTAAAAAAATCCATGAGCTGGTGTGTCTTCTAATCATGTAACAGCAAAGACTGGTTTTACGTGAAATGTTATTGATAACTTGTTATGACATTGAATGTAAATGATAAACTTGAAGCAGGCAGTGGGCACTTAAGTATAACTTATAAGTTATAAGCAATGAACCCTAATGCCTTTCAATGTTGTGGTTGTGGTCGTTAAGTTATTGATAACTTGTTATGACATTGAATGTAAATGATAAACTTGAAGCAGGCAGTGGGCACTTAAGCATAACTTATAAGCTATAAGCATTGAACCCTAATGCCTCTCAATGTTGTGGTTGTGGTCGTTAATATAAAAGCCATATTTTTACACAAGCCGTTCTTTTTATCGTAGATTTTGTCTTTGCCAGTACCATTGTAAATAATAATGACATAGGTTGACTCAAATCTGGATTATTCATGCATTGGCATGTGTTTCATTCAGTAACTGTGTACTGGTACATGATTTGATAGGATGAGAACAGTAATTATGAGTTGTCAAAAATTATGCGTGAAAGAATAAATTTGGCTGTCTTACGAAGTAGGAATCCTACCTTTGTATTCAGTTCCAAGATGTTGTCATTTTGGTGTATCACATGACTTAGTGATTGGGGTTAAAATGGAAACCTGTTAGAAATTGCAAGTAGGACATTACAAATTCAATCAAGTGAAACTTGGATTATAAATGGTTGGCCATTTAAATAGTTTTTAATGTGTCAGAAACACACTAGATTTATAGAATTCAAAGATGAGCAGGATAGCTTGAAAAGGTTACTATCATAAGTAATATGCATTGCAAGTGGAAAATAAATCTATGCCCTGATAATTTTTTTATATTGTCATTATTGAATTTATTCTAATCAGTGTATTCTGCCTGTAGCAGGTTCAGCATTTGTTTTACTGAGTCGTAACTTTATGGAATATTGTATTCTTGGATGGGATAATCTACCACGTACCGTTCTGATTTATAACGCAAACAGTCTATTGTCAGAAGAGGCATACTTTCAGACAGTTATTTGTAATGCACAAGAATTCCAAAACACGACAGTTAATAATGATCTACGGTATGCAGCATGGGGGAATACTCCTAAATCAGAGCCATATTCCCTTAACTTAACTGATTACAAGAAGATGATGCAAAGCGGGGCAGCTTTTGCAAGGCAGTTTCGTGAAGATGATCCAATTCTAGATAGGATTGATAAAGTAGTTTTGCGTCGCCAACAAGAGTGGGTTACTCCTGGAGGCTGGTGTTTGGGCAAGTCCAAAAGAAAAAAAGATCCTTGTTCTGTATGGGGTAATATTAGCATTCTCAAGCCAGGGCCACGTGCTGAGGTGTTTGAGAAATCACTATTGAAGCTGCTTGCTAATGAGACTTTTCGATCTAACCAATGCAAACTTGAATAAGGGGAGTTGACCAAAATATGTGACATTGTATCGAGTGAAGCCCATCCTACTTGATTGGATTAGTTCACAGACAAATGCTGTTTTCAATGCCTGGCAGCATCTTAACTCTTTTCAAATTTGGCTGCTGCAGAAAGGAGTTTTTTGTTCCTCGAGAAAAGTTGCATATCACAAGTCTTAAACTGAACAACTTCAGGGCCCAGGATAGTAGCTTACTGTCCTTCAGTTTAACAAATATCTTTCTGGGCCATGGGATGAAGCTGTCTACTGATGAACTTCAGTGCATAAAGCTGCTGGTTTCTGATTTTCTATCGGTTCTGTTATCTTTGTTTCCCACTGTATTTTTTGGGAAAACTCATTTGGTGGGTAATTTTTTCTAACTTCGATCAAATGTTTCTAAATTTGATTCAAAAGGAAGCGTTTTAGTCCTTGATCTTGGCAAATTAGAGAAGAGAAAAGTTTGTTGGGACTTGCAGGGTCATTTCTGTCTGTAGTAATATTTGTTCCTTGCAATAAGGTCTCACATGGATTGCGAGGTAGTTTTCCATTTTATTCATTTAATTATGCCAATGTTGAATCTATTCAAGTATGATGTTAGTCACAGTTCATAGAGTTTACAAATACCTTTGGCCGCCCAATTTATAGGATTGCATGCAGATCAGCAATGTCTTTCAATTGCAGATTTTCTCAACGTCTTGTTGAGTGGGCTAGCCTAGAAAGAGTTAACTGAAGGCATTCATGTGTAGAGATCAGCTTATATATTTGTGCACTTGTTGCTGGCTGGAAATCTCGAGTGCTGCAAGCTTTGTAAGGTTGACAATTGCAATTGCAAGAATTCCTCTCTTTTCCAGTTTACTGCTCTCTCCAGAATTGAGCATATCTTATGACATCAGTGATCTCTGGGTTCCTGCTATATGTAGTTTTTTGGTATGCTATTCTTTGTTTCCAAGTATATATAGTGTCCTGGATATATCCAGGTTCATTCATTGTCGTGGATATGCCTTGCACATAACTGGGGCATTGTGCCGCACATGTTTCCTTTGTAAAGTACCTTAGATAATAAGCAGTTAGGATGATTGATATTCATTACAGGTAATTGTTGTAAAAAAGGAACACCAGACCTTTGAGCAGTAAAGACATTAACAAAATCGACTTATTCAAAATGGAATCGTATGTTATAAACATATTGTTGTTTCTTTGCAGTATTCAGCTTGCAATTGTTGAACATCAAATACAATCTACCATATTTAATCATTTCTTATTTTCAGTTATTAATGGTTAGCTTGTTGATGAGTTAGTTGCATGAGTTAGTGTAAGCTATAACTTGTTGGAAGGGGTTTTGGTAAGTGAGTTGCGCAGCGTCGTGGCAGCTGCGCAAGCTCATGCGGTACCGCGCAAGGCCAGATCAGCGCGATGGGCAGAAAAATAACTGTTTTGAATATTTAATATATTATTTGACCAAATTTTGTCACCATAGGTCATTAGCGGTTATAAGTTAATTAGACGTGGACCTTCAATGTAAAGGCGCAAACCTATATATAGAACTAGTTTTGCAATTGAATATGGGATATAAGAGGTAGACATCGAGATCGAGATTGAGATCAACATTGCTTTGAGCATGATCATCGCATGAGGTCTAGTGCGATCTGTCTATGGTTTTGGAGAATTTCTTCTTGTATCTGCGATCCATCTGGGTTTTTCTTGATATATTCAGCCTCCTGTTGTGGAGAATATTTGTCCCTTTTGGATTCTTTGCGCAGAATTAATATGAAATGACAGTTGTTGCATAAGTCTTGTCTTCTATTCTACTGTTTTCCCAAGTGTGATCTAATCTGTTATGATACTGTTGTGATCTGATCTGTTATGATGTTGCTGTTGTCTGTTCCATTTTTGCTATGATTTATTGATGTTGATGCGATCTGTTCTAATTCTGTCACATTTCCGTTGCATTATGAATTAAGATGTTTTATAAATGATGCTGCTGTGCTAGCGATACTGTGACAAATATATGACGCAATCTGTGGTTGTGGAAATGGATTAATGACGTCTGCGTAGTTCTGGATCTAATGGTTATGTTGTTTCCCCGTCGGATCCCATATCCTCCCTTCTCATTGCCAGAAACTCAGTTCTGACAGCTCTCCCTCGGAACATCTCGGGTGAGACTTTGTCCACTCTGCGGATGTTGCTAGGTAGGGTAAAACCTGTCTGGGCCGGTGATCTGGGAGATCGCGCTGGTTGGGCGTCAACAGAGTGAGAACTCCTGTCGACGAGGCTTTGTTGGTGGGTTTCGCCAACATAACTTTTATGTACGGTATTTGATTCTACCAACTTGTTTTAATGGTACTAATTTTTATTTTGAGCGAACATAACAATTCCTTGCCTATCACTAACTAGGCTCCTGTGTTATAAGTGTGGATGGTAGCTCCACATCGACCACTTATTGAATACTCATTGTGGTTTGAACTTTGCACTGCTTATGATTTTACTCATCAATACTGCTAAAGTTGTCCTACTATTATCTTACAATCTTATAAATTGTACATGTGCACAGAGTTACCATATAGGAATTTTGATTTGGATTCAGATTTGCGAGGGAAAAAAATGTAATGGAAAAACTCAATTTGAAAAACCATGGGAATAATAATTTCACTAATAAGAAAAAAGACATGCAGATTATTCAAATTTTTACAAAATAGAAAGTGTTAAATGACAATTAAACTAATGTGTTTATGGGTGGTTTTTCATTACGAGTGTTTACGGGGAGTTTCTCTTAATGGGTATAACCGACGACGACTTACTCATGTAACTAATTTCATGAAGTATATAGTGTATGGTTGGGATACGTAATGTAGAGAGTTGTCTGTGAGGCTGAGGTTGTCTTATAATATCTTTTTCTTCATTAATGACCTTCAATATTTTGTTTGCGTGAATGTTTCTTCTTTGAGGTTTTACCACATGAAATGCTGGTGTTGTTATTTTTGTGGTTGATTTAATTTGTCTTTGAAGTTTAACAAGTGGTATTAGAGCGAGTGTGAAGAGAGACACGTTGTTTGGACATTGGAGGAGACCACAACCAGAGAAACACTGGAAGCGCCCACACTCCCACAAAGCCCACGTTGCTGGAGAAATGCTGGAGACTACCAACTTGTTTGCTGGTTGAACACTGTGCGTTGGAAGTCTGCAGAGGAAGAAGAGCTCGTGTTGGAGACTACCAACTTGTTTGCTGGTTGAACGTTATGCGTTGGAAGTCTGCATAAGAAGAAGGAGAGCGCGTGAAGTGCACAAGGTGTTGCCAGCCACCGTGGAAAAGGAGGGCACGTGAAATGAAGTTGCCAACTAGCGTGGAGGAGGTAGCCCATGTGTTGTCTGGTGAAGACCGTTGCTGTAAGGGAGAATCGCTCGCTGTGGTGAAGATGCGTCTGGACCGCTGCCTGGAAGTGGAAAGAGAAAGGCATGAGCATTGTTGTTTTTTGCTACTGGGAGAAATGAGAAATTGAGCCTGTGTGTAGACAGTTTGGCTGCTCGAGTGAATCGCCAGCCAGTTGCTGGTTGCTGTTGTGTTCGGAGAGGTAATTTAAAAATAAAAATAAAAAATTGTGCTACAGTTATCAAAAAGTTTGGATATATATATATATATATATAATATATATATATATATATATATAAGTTTGGATATATATTTTCAATGAAAAAAAATAGTAGATGTGGTATATATATATATAATTTTTTGAAGCCAGGATTACACTCGGGAGAATATAGTGTTGTTTTAATTGCGCTGATTTTTTTTTTATAAATATTTTTTAAAAAAATGTCTAGCACAAAGTTTGAGATTGAAAAATTTAACAGTAAAAACAATTTTGAACTGTGGAAGTTAAAGATGTAGTATTTATTAGTTCAGTAGGGGTTATAGAGAGCTTTAGATAGAAAAAAGAAAATACCTCTCACTATGACAGAGGATGAATGGGAGGATTTAGATGGCAAAGCGTTAAGTACAATCCGTTTCTGTCTTGCGGATTATGTGTTCAACATTATTGGAGAAACATCAACAACAAGCCTTTGGAACAAATTAAAAAGTCAACATTTGATCAAATCAATGACAAACATAATTTACTTGAAGCGACAACTGTACGGCATGAGAATGAAAGAATGTACGAAGATAGCCGATCATTTGAATGTTTTTAATACTCTTATTTGCCAGTTGAGTAGTATGGATGTTAAAATTGATGATGAACATAAAGTAATCAATCTTTTATGTACTTTACCCGAGTTTTGGGGTCAAGTAGTTTCTTCCATTAGCCTTAGTACAACTGAAACTTTAGAATTTGACAATGTGGTTGGAGCATTATTGTCTTCGGAATTAAGGAAGAAAACCAGTCTTGAAACCTCTTCGCCAAAAGCTTTGGTTGTTAGAGGTTGATCCAAGGAGAAATGAGAGAAGTCAAGAGGTACTTCTAGGTCTAAATTGAAGGGCAGAAAAAGTAAATTAAAATGTTGGTACTGTAACAAGATTGGTTATCTCAAGAAGGACTGTTGAAAGAGATAAGAATCCATGAAGGATGAAGTTAGAGGCAAATTCAGTTAAGTCTTCTGATTCAAGTATGATTGATGAGGTTTTGTTTGTTTGTAATATTTCTGAATATAATGAGGAATGACTATTAGATTCTGGTGCTTCGCACCATATTTGTCCTCATAAACATTGGTTTGCTTCCTATGAAATAGTTAATGATAGAATAGTTCTTTTAGGAGACAATCATTCATGTAAAACTGTTGGGGTTGGAAGTGTTCAAATTAAAATGTTCGGAGTAATAAGAACACTTACAAATGTTAGACATGTACCTGAGTTAAATGGAAATTTAATTTCTTTGGGAGTATTGGATTCTTGTGGTCATAAGTTTTACAGGTTTTGATAGAACTCTAAAAGTTTCCAAGGGTGCTTTAGTGGTCATGAAGGCACAAAGGACATGAAACCTTTACAAACTGGTTGGAAGAACTCATGTTAATGGTACCGCATTAGTATCTGAAGAAGAGTCAGGATCCACTCAGCTATGGCATCAACGTCTTGGTCATAAGAGTGAAAAAAGACTTCAGGTATTAATGAATCGTAAATTGCTTTCAAGTTTGAAAAATCTGAATTTGATATTTTGTAAACATTGCATATATGGAAAGCAGTGTAGACAAAAATTTAAAGCAGGTAGTCATGTTAGTAAAGGTGTTTTTGACTATGTTCATTATCATTTGTGGGGTCCATCTCCTACCATTTCCTATGGGGGAGCAAAATATTATGTATTATTTGTAGATGATTTTTCTAGAAAGGTTTGGGTCTATATCCTAAAAGGAAAAGACGACGTGTTTAATACAATTAAACAATTTAGAGTTATGCTGGAAAAAAGAACTGGCAGGGCAATCAAGTGTTTAAGGATGGATAATGGAGGTGAATTTACTTCTTTGGAGTTTGAAAAATATTGCAAAGATGAAGGGATCGTCAGACACAAAACAAATGTATAAACTCCTCAGCAATATGGCGTTGCAGAACGCATGAACGTGACTCTTCTAGAAAAAGCAAGGAACATGCTCAGTAATGCTAATTTGGGGCAAGAGTCGTGGGTAGAAGCAATTTCTACTACTTGTTATCTAATAAATCGATCACCTTCAATGACAATAGATTGTAAAATTTCGGAAGAGGTATGGACTGGTCATTCTTGTGATTATTCGAATTTGAAAATCTTTGGTTGTGAAGCTTATGCACTTGCTTCTAAAAATCAACGTTCTAAGTTAGACCCTAGATCGAAGAAGTGCATCTTTGTTGGTTATGATGATGTAATGAAATGATATAGATTGTGGGATCCTACTGCCCACAAAATTGTCATTAGCAGAGATGTAGTTTTTTATGAATCTTCTTCGATTATATCTGAAAGTGTAAGAGTTGATGTGGAACAGAAACATGTAATATCAAAACAACTAATTCAGTTGGAGAACCAATCTTCTATTGAGTCAAAGAAACAATGAAAAGTTTTTGGTGAGAGAGAAGTCATAGAAGATGAAGAAATTCAAGAAATTGTGGAAACTCTACAACCTACACCAAAAAGATCATTAAGGGAGAGAAATTCTCTTAAGAGGTATACTGATTTTGTTTCGTTTGTTTTATTTACTGATGATGGAGAACTTTCTTGTTTTCAGGGAGCCATTGATTGTATTGACAATGCTAAGTGGAAGGTGGCAATGAAAGAAGAAATGGATTCTCTGGAGAAAAACAAGACATGGGAATTGGTTAAACTCCCCAAGGATAGAAAAACTGTTGGATGTAAATGGGTCTTCAAAGAAGGGAGTTGATGGTAAGGCTGAAAGATACAAAGCCAGATTGGTCGCAAAAAGGTACTCTTAGATGGAAGGTATAGACTATCATGAGATTTTTTTTTCCCAGTTGTTAAGCTTGTATTTATTTGTATTGTGTTAGCATTAGTTGTATTACTTGATTTGGAGTTAGAGCAACTAGATGTTAAAACAACTTTCTTACGTGGAGATTTAGATGGAACAATTAGAAGGTTTAGTACAGCATCAGAAAGGTAGATTAGTTTGCAAGCTCAATAAATCATTGTATGGCCTGAAACAGTTGCCCAGGCAATGGTACAAGAAGTTTGATTCTTTCATGGCGAGCCAAGGTTATATTAGAAGTGAGTATGATCATTGTTTGTACGTTGATGATATGCTTATTGTGAGCAAAGCATGGACGAGATTAACAAGTTGAAGGCTCAAATGACTAGGACTTTTGATATAAAGGATCTTGGAGCTGCAAAAAAAATCTTGGGTATTGAGTGTCATGTCCCCAATTTTGGCCCGAGGAAAATAGACCAAGGTCACCTAGGAAGAATTTAGAAAATTATTAATGGTGACAAATAAGGAGAAAATAATTTAATTGGGGAAATTAGCTAATAATATTATTAAAGCTAAAAAAATTATAATTATTGGCTAAGGGGAAGCAATAATTACCCCATGCATGGTTTCTGGCGTTCTATAGTATTTTTCTATGGTATGGACAAAAACTAGATAATAGAACACGATTTTCATTGGCCCATGGTATTTATCCATGGTATTGGAGACTTTTCAAGGATAAAAGGAGGCAGAGGCAAATGGAAAAGGCATGCATGATTAATTGGAGATTTGTTCTTGAGACCGTCTAGGGGTTAGCCTAGAGTTTTCGTTTGCGGTTGGAAAACTCCATTCATCTAGTCTGGTCTAGTTTCGGTGGTGTGATTGATCCACCCTAGCTGGACAAAGGGGGAGTATCCATTCAGGGTCTTCATTGGAGCTTCATCATCCGAGTTGGCATCACTTTTCAGGTTCTTATTGAATGTATCTTGGTAGCTGATATCATAGCCATAGTTATTGTTTACTCTTGTTAGACATAATAAAGGTGCCAATATTATCTCTGATTCTCTCCATTATGATGCGCTATGGAAATGGAATGTCTCTAAAGTGTTTGACAAAATGTGTATGAGATTACATAGTTCTTGCGAAAGTTATAAATCAATGTAAAATTGATTAATGTTGATAATTTCATAGATTTTATGATCATCCCTGATCCGGGATATTACAGTGGTATCAGAGCTGGTTTTCCTGCTCGCCTGAGTGGGAATCTATTGAGGGTTTCTATTTCATGTCTACATTTAAATTAAGGTTTGGCGATTTCATTGTTGGAGTTGAATTTTATAGAGTAAGGCCATATTTATCCATAGGACCGAGTTTATCTCAGAGCCAAAGGTTCCACCACACTTGTTAAGATCGTAGGGTCTGCAGAAGATCGATCCCTCTCGTGCTGCAGATCACAAGCTACGATGGGAGGTCACAGTTGACGTGAATGTTGGGATCGACTTCGTCTTGATCCCAACTCTTGTAATCTCATCCTCCTGGAAAGAAGGCCGCCGACGTTACAAGAAAAGAAACTGATCGCTGGCATTTCGGGTGAACAGGTTTTATCTCACTGAATACACATGCTTGTCAATCGTTGAGGAAAGGGGAGCAAATACGTAAGGACCAATTTGACAGAGAGAGAAATCATAGTTAGTTTGGGAGAGCCAATAGTCAGCAACATCACCTGTTGTGAAGAAATTAAAATTGTGTCAGAGAAATTTTCTGTTGCGAGACAAATTTCTTGTGGACTAGTAATTTAGAAGGGCGCTGTTAACCTTCTATCTTTGGCATGGTGAGAAGGGAGTTTATCTCAGTGGGAGGAAAAAAAAATCGTGGAACTTTTTGAGAAGTTTGCAGGGGATAGTGACCAATCCAACACGTGGGCATTGAATCTGTCTCTGCTGGACGTATTAAAAGGTGTTTACTTGTCATTTGGGATAAAAAACTGCACTGTGGGCAAGAAAGAAGAACACTTTGGCAAGCCAAACAACTGCTACAACATTCCTTTATTATCTCAGTATAGATCATGGCCTTTGGGAATTTGTATACTGGGTTCTTGCTGCTACAATTTCACCATTGTGAAGGTCATCTACAATGCTCTTGCCATTCAATCAGTGCATGGGGTCTCTTCTATCAGTCCCAGGTCTGTGATATTTGCATTCTCCAGAAAACTACAATAGTAAACCATGAAGCATGGAATGGAAACAATCAACTGGATTTAATTGCCTGTAAGTTACAATAGTTGAAGATCAAGTATTAACAGTCTCGATCTGAAGTATCTCATTGAAGTTGCCAATATGTTCTTGTAAATTCAGTGGTGGGCGTTGTTATGTCAATTTGGTAGACACAAGCATTGTCGACATTTTGTTTTGGCGTTGTATCACTATTAAAGAGGTTGCAGTTGTGTAGAGGAGTTCACAACATTGGGGAAGAGTAGAGATATTGCTAGGCATTTTAGGGTGTAACTCGTAATCTCTAGTAATCATACTCTTCAATTTGGGCAGATTGCTGCCTTGTTGATGAACACCTACAACAGTCGAAAAAAAAATACTCATCATAAGTTTTAGCCATGTTCGAGATTTAGAGGAATAGGAGCCATGTCTTATGATTCATAGTATGAGCAGTATGAGGAAGCGTATTCTTTCTATGCCTCAGAGGTAAATGATTTTAAACTGTATGATGGAAGCTATGTGAATGAGGAACCCTGTTACAGTATCTCTACCCAATTCACACTTGGAGATGATGATGGTTACTCTTGTGACCACTTGTACAATGAATATGCGGACAGAGGGACCACACCGCCAAGGAAAGATCCTTTGAAGGAAATGGCTTGGTGGAGGGAAACTTGCAAGACCTTGCCCCAACAGTATCGAGCATACGCTGTTACGATGAAGTCATACTCAGAAGTTCCTTTTGATTTTTTTGTGAATGCTTTGTTTGGGTATAAGCCCAAGAATGAAGATGTGGAGTTAGTGAAGAAATGTCTATGCCCTTCTTGCAAGAGACCTTGGAGATAAAATCATATATGTTTGGAGGAGCGAAATGAGGAGACCACCACCAGTGCTGGGAAGGTAAGATCACAATCCTTACTGATGATGGTTATCAGCATAATGAAGCCATCACTTGTTCTATTGAGAATCAACCAGAGGCATCTCTCACTGAGAACATGGATCAAATAGCATCTACTGATGGATGCTATAATGGAGAGGTACCTACTGATGGGTGCCATGAAGAGACATTTACTATTGAATGTCCATTCCTATATGTTGGTGACATAGAGATTCCACTTGATGAGACTACTGCAAGTACAAGTTCACACGAGTCTGAAGAAGATGAAGATTTTGCAGTAGAGGAAGAGGTCCTAGGATCGATCTCACCATCACCACATGCGCTTCATGAGGCTGATCCTATGCTGGAGGAAGAGAAGGCCTCTTTTCATGAGCTTTCCCATTTTAAAAGGTTACTCAAGATGAATGACAAGAAGATTCAAGAGGCCCTAGACATTGTCCAAGTTACTAGCACACTTGTGTCCCAATTGGCTTGGAGAGATGATTCCATGGAGGCACAAACTTCCAATGGAGTCATAGAGAAGATCTAGAAGGAAACATCAACAACTAAAGGTAATCTCATGTATTTGCTTTCTGATAGAAGTCATTTGATTGATCTTGTTCAAATATTACATGAAGCCTCCATAAGAGATAATGAGGAAATTTGCAAGCTCAAACATGAATTGAATTCCACCCAAGATTGTATGAAGGATGCTCAAGAAGTACTTCAAGAATATAAGGTCCAAAATGAGCAACTTCTTGAAGAATTGCAAAGTTCATGGTCTCCTACCTATGTTTCTGATTTTTGTATGGACGATAGCATGAAGATTCCTCACGTTATGGTGGACCATGAGATTCAAACTGATTTGCAGGTGTTTGAAGCGTTGAATGATGAGCAAGTTGAATGCCAAACACTTCTCATGGATGAAGAAGAACATGAGTTGTCTCTTAGTGCAAGTTTTGCACTTTTGGAAGAGACACATGATCCTACACCCATGGAACCTACCTTGGGGAGAAGTTTCACATTCATTGACTTAGAGGATGAGTTGGTCCATCACACTTCATCCTGCACTGCTACTTCTTTTAGTCTTCATCCTAGTGAAGTTTGGGTGAAGGGTTTTTTTTCTTTTTTCTGTTGGTGCCACATGAGGAGTATGAGACTCCTACCCTGCATGATGACGCTATTTTATGTGCACCAATCCCTTTTGAGCAACATTTACATCCACTATTTTGTATCACTTCTACTCCATTATTTTGTATCACTTCTACTCATGGATGCACTTCCTTGAGCCACTTGGAGGCTCCTTCTTTGATTGATGGAGGTTCTTCATCCATTGTTTGGATAAGAGAACACATGATGAGGCATCTTGATACATCTTATTCTTTCTTGCAGCATTATGAGACATGGGATCCTCACCTATGTTATTGGATTAGATTTGATTGGTATCCTCATGATTGTGTGCTTTTGACACATGGTGATTTTCTTGGTTGGAGGTGCAAGTTTCTTGAGTGCTCTTTGATGGGTGATCACTTCAGCCACATTGGGAGTGGCATATCTTTGTATCATTTCACTATGTTTCATTATGATGTATCTATATTAGTGATTATGATGTATGGGAGAATGCATAGTAGAACTTGGGATCCTGGCACCCCTCCCCATGATGTACTATTTTGCAGCACTCTATGTATTGATGGAATGCGCCATTTATGGGATCCTGGCATTCCACACTTGGTTGAGATAATTGGGAGGATATTGTACCCCTCCTACTTTGATGTATTGTTTTGGGAGACCTTGTGCATGGTAGAGATGCGCAAGTATTTGGACTTGGGCATCCCACATTCTAATTTGTATGTATTCACACTATGTATTGATGGGGTGCGCAAGTGTTGGGACCTTGGCATCCTATACTTGCGGGACTTGTTCTTGATGACATTTCACACTAGGAGAGTGAGCAAGCATTGTTGATAATGGGAAGCTCATTGGGAAAACATTTTCGTTCGTTGGCTTGATGAAGCACACCTCTTCTCTTCTCCATGGGTTCATCTTTGCAGCAGATCGTTATGGTTTCCTACATGCTTTTGGATGGACTTATGTTTTTCTTACAGGGTGTCATGAGGACTTCCATGTGACTCTTATGCATTGCATAGGATAATATATATTGCACCTTGTATTTCTGAGTATCATTTGGGATCCGGGTATCATTTGTACTTAGTCTTCACATTAAGTGCATGGTTGATGGTGGAAGATTGATGATGTGATGGTATTTCCCTATGGTTTCTTCATTGCTCGAGGACAAGCATATTTGGGAGGGGAGGACTGCCATGTCCCCAATTTTGGCCTGAGGAAAATAGACCAAGGTCACCTAGGAAGAATTTAAAAAATTATTAATGGTGACAAATAAGGAGAAAATAATTTAATTGGGGAAATTAGCCAATAATATTATTAAAGCTAAAAAAATTATAATTATTGGCTAAGGGGAAGCAATAATTTCCCAATGCATGGTTTCTGGTGTTCTATAGTATTTTTCGATGGTATGGGCAAAAAGTAGATAATAGAACATTGTTTTCATTGGCCCATGGTATTTATCCATGGTATTGGAGACTTTTCAAGGATAAAAGGAGGTAGAGGCAAATGGAAAAGGCATGCATGATTAATTGGAGATTTGTTCTTGAGACCGTCTAGGGGTTAGCCTAGAGTTTTCGTTTGGGGTTGGAAAACTCCATCCATCCAGTCTGGTCTAGTTTCGGTGGTGTGACTGATCCACCCTAGCTGGACAAAGGGGGAGTATCCATTCAGGGTCTTCATTGGAGCTTCATCATCCGAGTTGGAATCACTTTTCAGGTTCTTGTTGAATGTATCTTGGTAGCTGATATCACAACCATAGTTATTGTTTACTCTTGTTAGACATAATAAAGGTGCCAATATTATCTCTGATTTTCTCCATTATGATGTGCTATGGAAATGGAATGTCTCTAAAGTGTTTGACAAAATGTCTATGAGATTACATAGTTCTTGCGAAAGTTATAAATCAATGTAAAATTGATTAATGTTGATAATTTCATAGATTTTATGATCATCCCTGATCTGGGATATTACATTGAGATACACAGAGACAGAAAAAATGGCAAGCTCAGTCTTTCACAGGAGAAGTATGTTGAGAAAATACTTGAAAGATTTGAAATGAACAAGGCAAACCCTGTGAATGTTCCTTTGGTTCCCTATTTTAAACTTTCTTCAAGTTTATGTCCTAGTAGTGTTGAAGAAAAAAATTATATGTCTCGTGTACCATATGCCAATACAGTAGGATGTTTAATGTATGCAATGGTGTGTACTAGATCTGATATTTCACATGCAGTAGGTGTTGTTAGTAAGTACATGGCAAATCCAAAAACATTGGAATGCAGTGAAATGAGTGCTTCGATACTTAAGAGGCACAAGTGACTATTGTATCACCTTTAATAATAACAATGATTCTATATGTGGTTTTGTAGATTCATATTTTGCATGTGATTTGGACAAGAGAATGTCCACTTGAGGTTATGTCTTTACTCTTGTGGGTGGAGCTATAAGTTGGATGTCAAAGCTTCAAGAAACAATTGCTTTATCCACTACAGAGGATGAATACATTGCTGCTTCACATGCTTGCAAAGAGACAATTTCGCTGAGAGGTATGCTTAGAGAAATTGGAAGGTTGTAGAACAACGTGCCTGCTTTTTGTGACTGTCAAAGTGCTATTCATTTGGCTACAAATCTTGTTTATCATAGTAAGACTAAACATATTGATTTAAAATATCATTTTGTAAGACAAGCCATTAGTGAAGGTGGAGAAATCCGAAAAATGTCCATACTCAAAAAAATTGTGAAGATATGTTCACAAAACCTGTATTGTTAGAGAAGTTACATTGGTGTGTAGCTTCTCTTGGTTTGAAACAAAGGTGATAAATAGTCTTGGGAAAAGTATTTGTAAAATTTGTTGTCAAGGTGGAGATCGTTAAATGACAACTAAACTAATGTGTTTATGGGAGGTTTTTCATTACGGGTGTTTACTGGAAGTTTCTCATAACTGGTATAACCGATAGTGGTTTACTCATGTAACTAATTTCATGAAATATATAGTACATGTAACCGATAACGATTTACTCATGTAACTACTTTCATGAAGTATATAGTACATGGTTGGGATACATAATGTAGAGTGTTGTCTGTGAGGTTGAGATTGTATTGTAATCTCTCCTTATTCATTAATGAGCTTCAATACTTTGCCTTTTAGAGTTTTGCTGCATGAAATGTTGATGTTAAAATGGTGTTATTTTTATGGTTCTATGAAGTTTAAAAAAAAAAAACAAAACATTTTTTTGCTTATACTAAAAAGTTCAAGCTACTTACTCTCTTTAAACCATTAAAAGGGGTCCCCAATGACGCTATCCAGAAATATAGGTTTTTTTAATTAAATGACATCACCTAATTATTGAAAAAAGAACATCCTATTTTTTTCAAACTTTCCATGCGTAGTGCATCTTGTTTGCTCTAGTGTTCTTCACGAACATTGGTGCAGAAAACGGCCTTCAGGTTTTGTATGTTGCAGAAAATATTTGCATAAGGCTTTCAGGGGTTTTTCTATCACCTTTTTCTCCAACCCTTCAGTAGGATACACGAAGTTCCTTTTCAAGAGGGCAATTTTCTTTCATGATCAGCGACTATCTTTCTTTAAAAGGGTGATTCTCCCTCACAACGAGGATTTATTTTCCAGGTATTTTAAATATTTTATGCAGTGCTTTCAAGACAGGTTTTGTAGAAGATTAATAAGCCATAACTTGTGGTCTCAACATAGTTTGGACGCCCCTCTTTAAAATGTGTCTCACGCTGGAGCAACATCAACAACAACAGAGAAATTGGCTCCTACAAAGCACATCCTCTCATATGTTTCAACAAAAAAATAGAAGGGAAAAGCTGTAGGCAAAAGTTTCAGCTCACTAATACAAATGCAAATGAATTCCTGGCCAAATATCTGTATATGAAGGCCTGATTTGGTTGAATTATGCTATTGTGGCGCACATCGAAGATTACAATGGTCCTTCAAAGGTTGACTTCAACATTTCCATGCATCTTTTAAATATGACATGATGCATAATCCACAATCTATTTAATGCAGAAGCATTGGTGACAGAAAAAAAAAGGTGTTAAAAAAGGAAAATTGTGGATGCATGTGCGGACTTGAAGGACCTCTGTTTGTGCAGCTTTGAGGAGATTCAATTTGTGCAGATTTGAACAAGCTCAATATTTTTTATAAAGCCATAGTTTTAAGGAGACTTGAGAGTTTTTAGGAATTCACGTAGTTTGTGAGCCGCAATTTGGAGGAAATTCATATTTTGATTAAGCAGCAGATGTGATGAAAACCACAGATACGAGGAAGCCACAAATCTATTGGACGAAGATGAAATGCGACGAAAATGAACAAATCGTGGAATCTGACAGGTCAAAGAGGCAGAGATTGAAGTGTCCTTCAAGAGTTGTAGAAAATAATAAAAATATGGAAAGTGGCTTATAGGAAGAGATAACAGGATTAAAGAGCTGGAATTTTAGAGTAGGAGAAAAATAAATGAGAACTTCGTAAGTTGCATTCTTTGTATTAGCAAACACAAATAATTTGAGGGTTTTTCCCAAAATGGATGGTTAATTGTGAATGTGACTTTGATTCTTGCTAATTGTAGGTCTCTTGATTTGCAGAGTAGGAAGCTCAACATTGCCACCGCGTCATTTGTTATTAGAGCGAGGTTGGCTCTGAGATTGAGGTGTTTAGAACAGGGCCTTAGAACACAGCAAGGTTGGTCTTTGATTGACTAGCAAAATTTATTGAGAGTTGAACTATGTTAACATAGAAAAATGACATATAGAGGACGTTGCATTGCTGTTAATATAGAATAAAAAACATTGAGAAGATGACTTCAAGGGTGGGAAGAAAGATAACAATGCAAACAAGCGTAACGTGAACTTAAGCTAAAAGTAACCTATAACCTATGAATAATAGGAAGATGTAGTGGCACTAGTTACTTTCCCTAAGATTAAGAAAGGTGCAGTGAAGGGTTTTGCTTGTAGCTTAGCTGGTCATCCAGAGTTCCTTTGGTCTTGAGACTCTAGGAGGCCACGAGTTCAAACCTACCATACTTTAGGTACTTAGTGTGCTTTCGGGGTGTGTGTGGTTTGAATCTAGGCCAGCTGTGATGGGTTTTGAGTTGGGTAAAAGGTACAAAGGTAACCTGCCTCCCAAGTGGTAGTGGATGGGTTACCTATCACTGTCTAGGAGCCTAGACCATCACAAGGGTTTTGCTTGTGGCTTAGCTGGTCATCCAGAGTTTGTTTGGTCTTGAGACTCTAGGAGGCCACGCGTTCAAACCTACCAATAGATACTTTAGGTACTTAGTGTGCTTTCGAGGTGTGTGTGGTCTGAATCTAGGCCAACTGTGATGGGTTTTGAGTTGGTTAAAAGGTACAAAGGTAAACTTTCCTCCCAAGTGGTAGTGGATGGGTTATATATCACTGTCTAGGGGCCTAGACCATCACAATTGTGGAGGTTGATCTTCTATCAAGGGGGTGAGTGGGTGGAGGGGAAGAGGGTGGGTGGGCGTGGTCTAAATTTAGGGCAGTTATGATATATCTTGATTTGGGTGGAAGGTACAAAGGTAACTTGGCTCCCAAGTGGCAGTGGATGGGTGGATGGATTATCGATCAGTCCAGGGGTCTAGAACAACAAAATTGTGGAGGTCGATACCTTAATACCTTGTTGGGGGAGGCGGTGGGGTGAGAATGTTGAAAAGTTAACTCTGAAGGGTCCTCCCATGCTTTTGGTGTGGGTGTGATGAGAGGACCAAAAACTTTTGTCTTTATGTATTTATGTAACAGAGTGACGTTTATGTAAATAAAGTGAATGTGTTTTCATACTTTAGAAAAGTGGGTGACAATTAAATATATATAATAATTAAAGTTTTTAATTATTAAAACGTGAGTTATGATGTAGACCCTTGATTTTGTAATTTAATATCAACTCTAGATTAGGTAGTTGATAAAGGTAGTTACAAAAGTTAAGTATTAAACAAAGAGAGAGGACAAATGAAGATAACTCACCATTAATGAGGAGAGAGAGAGAAAATAGAAAAAGTGAGAAAGAAGAGATACCTTAGAGGGCACAAATCCCAATGCAAGGAGTAGGACAGAAATCGAGGCAACCTGCACTAATCCGTATAACATACTGAGCAATCCGTACATGCACATAAATCGAGGCAAGGTACAACAGTCTGACAGGTCGTACAACTTCAATCTGCAGACACCTTTGGTACGATTCCCTAGTGAGAATTTATTGCCGAAAAAGGACAGTCTGTACATCACACGCGTGGCAGAAAGTACAGTCTGTACATGCACGCATGGAGGCCATACATCAGACTGTTCAACAATTAATTGCATGGTTTTTGAGGTATTTTCTGTTGTTGGTTCAGTTTGGTGAATTTGTCAAAGAGGGTTGAAGAAATAATTTTCCTAAGTTGTTGGAAAATTTTCTGTGTATTCTTCTTTAAATAAAATTTTCTCTTTCTAGGGTTTTCCCCAAGTTGGGTTTTTGCCCGGTAATTAGACCAAAATTACATCTGCTTAAAGAAAGTTTCAGTATTTGATAGAATTTTGAAGTACATTTCAGTATTGTGGTTTTACTTTCAAATTTTTAAGTTAAAACCCTAGTTTCTATAAATGTTTGATAGAATGTATAAAAGAGCAAATTCATTTTATTAAGTCATATTTTCTTCATGGTATCAAAGCCAGAAGATGAATATGATGCTGCATTTGATAAATATGAAGAGGAGAGTGACTCTCTATTGAGTACTGGTAGGAGACTCAACCAATCAAGTGATGGTGCAGTTGAGCAGGTTGATGGGACTCAGGTTGAGTCTCATGCTTTAGAGTTTCAGTTCAAGATAGAGCATTTGTTTCCAAGGTTGATTCCAGAGCAGGAGGGAGCTGTTGCAGGAGTTAGAGATGGAGATAGTCATGTGGACCTTCCTCGTTAAAAGGAAGTGTTGAAAAGTTAACTATGAAGGGTCATCCCATGTTTTTCGTGTGGGTGTGATGAGAGGACCAGAAACTTTTGTTCTTATGTATTTATGTAACAAAGTGACATTTATGTAAATAAAGTGAATGTGTTTTTATACTTTAGAAAAGTGGGTCACACTTAAATGCATTTAATAATTAAAGTTTTTAATTATTAGAAACTGAGTTATGATGTAGATCCTGCTTTTGTAATTTAATATCAACCATAGATTAGGTAGTTGATAAAGGTAGTTACAAAAGTTAATTATAAAACAAAGAGAGAAGACAAATGAAGATAACTCACCATTAATGAGGAGAGAGAGAAAATAGAAAAAGTGAAAAAGAAGAGATATCCTAGAGTGGGCACAAATCCCAATGCAAGGAGCAACACAAAAATCGAGGCAGCCTGCACTAATTCGTACAACAGACTGAGCATTTCATACAGACACAAAAATCGAGGCAATGTACAACATAATGACAAGCCATACAACTGCATTTATTGCAGATACCTTTGACACAATTCTTGAGGCAACATTTATTGCAGAAAAAGGACAGTCTGTACAACACACGTGTGGCAGAAAGTACAGTCCACACAAGCACATGTGGAGGCCGTACAACAGACTGTTCAACAATCAATTGCAGGCTTTTTGAGGTATTTTTTGTTGTTGGTTCAGTTTGGTGAATTTGTCAAAGAGAGTTGAAGAAATAATTTTCCTAAGTTGTTGGAAAATTTTGTGAGTATTCTTCTTTACATAATTTTTTTTCTTTCTAGGGTTTTCCCCAAGTTGGGTTTTTCTCGGTCATTAGACCAAAATGATTGTGTTCATCTGCTTAAAGAATGTTTCAGTATTTCATAGAATTTTGAAGTACATTTCAACAGTATGGTTTTACTTTCAAAATTTTAAGTTAAAACCCTAGTTTCTGTAAATGTTTGACAGAATGTATAAATGAGCAAATTCATTTTATTAAGTCAGATTTTCTTCAGATAAAGCTATAGTGATGATGATTTTTTTCAATGAGAATGGTATAGGATTTGATTGATTGGATTGGTGAGTTATAAATGTACTTTAATATGAAATGATGGAAGACCTTAAGAGAGCACAAAATGATAGGATCTTTGGGATTTGGTGGGAATAATTTTAGGAGGATATGCCATAAAATGACATCTAAATTGAGGGAGAAATTTATACTCTTAAATTATTTTGAGGCAAAAGGAACGAGTGTTTAGGGATACACCTAGGGATCTTACAAGCTATCCGTTTAAGTTAGGCATGACAATGATGGTGATTAACAAGTTGTCAAATATGTTTTCATTGGTACATTGGGGATCTTAGAAGCTATCCATTTTAGTTGGGCATGACAAAGATGATGATCTTAGAAGCTATCCATTTTAGTTGGGCATGACGTTGTTGTTTAATATTAGTGAAGTGTGTATTGAAAGGTTTTGTGGAATAGGCATATCAATTGGTATTGGAAATTGAGAAGTTTGCAAGGAATGCAAACAAAATGTTAGTTAGTGGTAGTGAATCAACACAGTGGAAGAGTTTCTACATCCAAAGTGGAGATCATAAAAGTAGAAAATCTAGGGAAGAGCTTCTACATCCAAAGTGGAGATCACAAAAGTAGAAAATCTAGACAATTTCAGAGGATAAGTCTTGTAGAGGAAGACAATGAGGTACAAGTTTTGGTGGTTCTAGGTAGCCAACTTGTGGTTTCCCATTTGAATCAAAAGGATATAAGTCACGTGTGTCAAGAAAGAGATTGTTAAATGGTAAATGCACCAAGAGATAATTTTGTGTAAAGAGAAACTTCTGAGAAGATGATGATAATTGTGACAACAATACAAAGAGATAATTTAATGATGAGAAATATCATTGTGCCAAAGAGGCACATTCTATAGCCTAGTAGGAGAAATATGCATAACTCATTTTGTCCTCATTCTAGTGTCGACACGTGTCTTTTATTAAAAAAATATTATAGAAAATAATATGTCAGTTTAAATTAGATTTAAAACACATAGAACGACATATATATAAAACTACACAAATTAGATAAATTAAAACCATAAACATCGCATTACACACTTTTTCAACATTTTCATTCTAAAAAAGAGTTTGCAACTCAAAAGTTTTGATCCTCTCAAAGTTTGATTGACCTCTTTTAAGATGAATCTATGCTTGTGATAATTCTCATAGAAGAAAACTTAAACAAAAGGATAAATGTTGATTGAGAAAGAGCATTTTTTAAACAAAATGCCAAGATCAAAGTTATTTAAAACAAACTTACATAGGTAGTGGACTTACTAAGAATATGGTCATCATGGAAATCCCGAACAAGCTAACTTTGATATGCTAAAAACACCCCTAGCCATAAACTTCCCTATGCTTTTAAAAAGGACACGAGATTATGATGAATGAGAGTCATTTCGTATCATTTAATATTTGATGATTATTGACATAGATAGTGGACGTACTAAGAATATGGTCATCATGGAAATCCCGAACAAGCTAACTTTGATATGGTAAAAACATCCCTAGCCATATAAACTTCCCTGCGCTTTTAAAAAGGACACGAGATTATGGTGAATGAAAGTCATTTCGTATAATTTAATATTGATGATCATTGACATAAAGTTTTACGTGATGTCATACCCATGGATGGATTTCATCATTCATTAGAAGATCGTAGTGGTATGACAAGTGAGTCATTCACAATGGGAGATCATACATATTCTAAAAATGGGAAAAAGTTTTCACTAGGGCCAATTTTTTAACACAATCAAGAACAATGAGTGTTGTGGAGTTGTGCTAAAGAAGATTTAAGAGTAGCGAGTGCTATTGAGTGGTGCTAAAGAAGAAAGATGAGTGGAATAATTCAAAGAAAATATGAAATGTACATATCACATTGCCTTGTTTTTGTTTTAGGGTTGGTTTGTATGTTAAAGATTTTTTAACAAAATGATTCATCATAGAGTATAGCTCCATGTCTAGTGTCAATTTTCATCACACATAAGGATGTTTTATAGATGATGTACACAATTGAAAACAAAAATAGAAGCTAACAATTCAGTATCGATGTTCCTTGCAAAGGATGGATTGCTAACTTTTGAGTTGTTCCGAAAGTGTTTACACCATGATAGGAGTCCCTTAATGTAATGTGGGGTGTATGGGTGCATGGTGAAACCCTAGTCCCTTAGTTTTATCTTAGATTTTTGGTCGATGACATTTTGAGAGCTTTCTGTAGGTGGTTGCTTGATCTTGGACTTGATGCTAGATGTGACACATTCCTTGAACTTACTTACCTACTTTATGAGAACCCTCAAGAGTTTTCCTGTTTTAGACGTCACATTCAATGGTGGTTGTTACCATTCTTTCAGTGTGGTACTAAAAAATCACAATTCCTTTTTGAGGTAGTTTTTGACATTTTGAATCTTCTTAACACATTGACTCAAAATAAGTAAATTAATATAAACAAATATATAATGTACACACACACATGCCAAGGGATACAACATAGTCAATGGACAACTTGAGTGGGCCTAATGGATAAGAACCGTGTTTCATCCTAGGAGGTCATATGTTCAAATTTGAAGCGTATGTACACCTTCGTAGACTTTATCAGTGAAATTGCTGTGCAAAGGGGGTCCCTTCTCCTAAAAACAAGGGGGTCTCATACAATTTGGTGTATGGGTTGGTTGTGACCATATATATATATATTAGATTGAACAAGCATAAATACAATTAGAAATAAATTCATAAGTCCAAATTAAATTGTATTTATGCTTGTTCAATATATATATATATATTAGATTGAACAAACATAAATACAATTATGAAATAGATCAATACTAGCAATTGCTCCAAGAAGGTGCAATAATACGTTGATAAGTTGTTTGTTGGAGGGTAAAAAGGACTGAAAAGGGAACTGAAATTGAATTGGTGTAGAGTTGGCTTTGTACTCTGTACCTTGAGGAAATCAACTACAAGTTTTGTAGGGAAGGGAAAGCAAGGGCCAACTGTAAGAATCACTTCCAAGATAACAAAAACAAGTAGGCATTTTCTGATGGAGTCCACTAACATCAAGTAGGATATGCTAGAAAGTAGGACATGTCTACATGAAAGGAAGGATTAAAAGCATTAACCTGTGTGACAACACTCAAATCCAAGGAATGGAGACATAATAAAAGTTCAACAATACTTGCAAAGTGGAAGGTACCTTTTTAGTCTATATCCAAAATTCAATAGGAAAGTGCAATCATGAGCCCCTCATAATACAAGTGTTTTGGCGGGAAAGTAAATCTTAAACATGATCAATCATCAAACCTATCACCAATACCACTATTGGAAATGGCATTCTCAGCATGAGCTACATAACTATCCTTTGACATGTATATGTAGAGTGACATTTTGATGGTTTTCTCACCCCATAAATGCAATCTCTTGAAGATGCGTTTTGTCCTCCCCTTTAGTTTTATATATTATATTTATAACAATGCCACAGATCAATTTTAGCCTTCAATAGACATTAAAGTTCGAGGATAGCTAAATTAAAATAAATTATCAAACAATTAAGTCATAATAATAATAACAACAACAACAACTATAAAAAATCATAAACTTTGGCAACTCGCGTAAAATCCTATAAATTCTTTTAACATAAAATACTGTGTAAATATAAATGAATACAATACTTTTTTTTTCCAACAAGAAATGAATACAATACATATTAGTATATGAAACATCATAAACTTTGTATAACTTATAATCTAAATAAATTTTCCCTTTTCTAAAGGACACAATAAAAAGTGAGGGCTCCTTTACTCTTAAATCTTTGTGATCGCTATTGGATGTTTGTCATGTACATAATGCTATCTTTATCATTTACACAATGCAAGAAATTGGAATAATATTATGTTTAATCACACTCAAATCAAGTGTACATTTAAAAAAATTACAAATGAGAAGAGCTGGAAGCAATGGAAAGTGATCCATAATTTTCTTAAGGTGTGGAAGCCTTGGTGAATTTTATTAATTCTTTAATTTCCAACCAGAAAATGTGTGGCCATAATTTTTAAAAATATTCAAAATTGTAACTTTTATATATANTAGAAAAGTAATCAAAGAATTAAATTTGGCTCAAGATTTGTATAAAAAAATGCTATTATAAATAACTTCTGATTAAAAGAAATAATAGAATTGATCATTTGTACAAAATCTACGTTAAATGTAAATAAATATGAACTTATCGTCAATTGAGTGTAGATTGGGTAGTTGGGAGGGAAGTTGTTATCCTACCCACCCAGGTTCAAATCTCGCTTTTTGGCACTTGCTCCTTGGGAGTCGACTTTGTCTATATATTGCAGTATTGACTACTTTACTGGATTATGTATATTTTGTGATGTTTTATCCTGACTTGTAACCATATGTAACGGGAAAATAACCTCATGATGGACAATTTTCCTGTCAAATATTCCAATCCTCGGAAAAGTATGAAATATCTAACCTCCTATGTGGTGAGGAAAAGCAATGCATTCCATAGATGGAATTTCAAATGAAATAACATATACCATAGTGATGTAATGATCTTGTATTAAAATGCCTATCGTGACGAATTGAATGCAATGGAATCAAAAAATCACACGGGAACATGTGCATTAATTGCACACAAACTATATGTGTAATGGCTGGGAACTTGTGTTTGTGCACTTTAAAAGACTATTAATAAATTTTTGGGGGAGCTTAGGAAGTTTCTCATTGAAAGGATGCCAAAAACTATGGGAGGAAATCAAAATTTTAAACATTGCAATTTGCAAGTATCCGAAGGCCTTTCGCAACTCATTAAAATTTTTAAGTTTATGAAGTTCCTGGAGCTTGTGGGAAACTTAGCTTAATGCTTGTTTTTTAGGTAAAATTTACCAAGGCCTCCTACAGTGTGGTAAGAACAAGGAAGTTCAAAGCTAGAGAAAGTCCCAATGTTTAAATCTTTGAAAATACCCGAGGCCTTTTGGGGAATTTGAAAGTTTAACATTAGAAAAGACTTAAAAATGAGTTTTAAGGAAATCCCAAAATTTTGATTATGATTTGGATTTTGATTTTGGAGAAGTTGTTGAAAGTTCAACACAACGCTAACAAAGTTGTTGATGGTTCAACATAATGTTAACATGCCTTGATGAATGTCTTAGGATTCAAAAATTAACATCACTCTTAGCACCTAATGCCAAACAGTTAGAGATAGACATTGCAACTTAAAGTGCTTCCTAGTTCTAATGAGTAGTTTCTAGATCTACATATCCATTCAACACTTTATATTTTGGATGTGTAATTTTGATTGGTCATGTAATGCACCAGTTCCACTTTATAAATTCAAGAATTTTTTTATATCAACTTAACACTTTGTATTTTGGATGTGTAATTTTGATTGGTCATGTAATGCACCAGCTTCAATTTATAGATGGATGTGTAATTTTGATTGGTCATGTAATGCGCCAACTTCACTTTATATATTTATGGAAAAGTTTATAGATGTGTTATTGAGTTTAATATTGGTCATGCTAATTCTAAAAAAATATATTAACTTTTAAGATCGACACATGCTAGAATTGTGCAATGTTCATATGTTGGCCTTCCTCCTATATGCCAACTTCTTTCATGAACAATTCTAGTATTGTAACATAATGAACTTCTTTCATGAAGAACAATTATAGTTTTGTAACATCACAATTGGCTTTCAGCTTCCATCCCATGCCAATATCTTCAAACAAATTCAAGTTTGGCTTCTAACTTCTCGCCCCATGCCAATATCTTTAAATAATTCTAGTTCCAAATTCCAATATCCTTCCTTCAACTCTTTATCATTATCATTTTAGACAATTGAATCACAAATGCTATATAACAAAGGTATTCTTTTTATGGATGAATAGCGTTGAGCCAAGATGTCAGGTAAGCAAATATAGAAATGCATATAACCATTGTCTCTTCTCTTTTCTTCTGTTGACTGCTAATACCTTCAGAAATTGAGGTTGACGTACTTTTGTCTAACCTGTCGAACTCGGGGAGTCATCGTATCGTTGTCGCATACAATTTAGTCTATGATTTGATTGATTTTCACGTGATGGATTCAACTTGCAGGTAACTATTCATATGTCTGTGGATGACACATGAACTATTATACATGATGTGAGCAATCTAAGCCAATGAAATGATGGTTGTGTCTGAGCAGAACATTTAATACTCGACAGCTTGATGTGTGCACCATTCTATGTAATGGATTTAAGTACACACAATTGATGAGCAATAACACAAATGGTAGAAGAGACTAATGACAAATTGAACGCGTGGCAATTTATGATTAGCTAGAACAACGACGAACCTTAAAACATTTTTTCTCAAGCAACACTTCGGAGTATAAATGCCTTTAGTGTAATTAAGTTTATTGATCCAATATTAAAGAGGTTGTTACATGTCTCATATGTTGGTTCAATATAATATTTTATAAAATTTAAAAAATAGTAATAATATTTGACTTACGGAATTGAACCATGTAACTATCAGAAGCGCCTTTCTTTGGCCAAATCTTCCAACCTTTTTATGAACTAGAATGTGTGATGTTCCTTTCCACTAATCAGGATGACATGATGACTAGTGGCCTATTTGACTTCGTAGGATAGAGCCAGTGAAGAGAAGGGGGTATCCATTATTGCCACTTAGCTTAGAAAAGATGGTTTACTTTATAAAAGTGACTAATAGAATTTTGGATTGGGGTGTTCCACGGTATTCACCATGGTATGGAATCCAGAGAAATATTAAAGGAGGGAAAACACCTTATTGGTGGTTGTGATGATTTGACATGATCTCTTTTATGTCTGCTGAGCTAGAGTTTTTGTTGGGGTTTGGAAAAACCCTTCCACATAAGTTTGGTTTCAGTGTTTGTTGGGGTTTGGAAAAAACCTTCCCAATAAGTTTGGTTTCGGTGGTGAGAAATCCACCCTATCTAGACAAGGGGGAAATCCACCCGGGGTTTTCAATCGAGCTTCATTTAGCGATTTGTCTTCTATTTGTGCAATAAAGGTTTTATGGGGCGATTTTCTTGAGGGGACCAATTTTGTCTCATTACTTGGGCATATCTTTCTTGTTTGGACCATATCACTCTTGCTAGGGTCACGTCGTAATCTTTCTTGAAGGAAGATCGAATCTCTCCCTTAAGAGGCCAAGACATTTCTTAGTTGATCATTAGCATTAGAGGAGAAATTATGGCATTCATGGGTTCGTGGGAGGCCAATTAGGGAAGAAGCTGATCCCGTTTCTTGTGGCTGTGAGTTGGGGAGAGTGACAAAGCACTTGGATAAGGGCGAGGATTTGAAGGGATGACCAAGGTGGTAAGGTGAGAGTCGTAAGGCCGTGGGGAGAGGGCCTAACTTGGATCCATCTTGAGGAGGGTCATGAGGCACTAAGGATAATAGTGAGTAGTCGAGCAAATCGTGGGGGAGGGTAGAGAAGGCCGAGGGAGCAAGGAGAAAGTTGAGGGTCTATTGGGAAGTGCTGCGAATTCTAGGCAAGTTGTCAGGTTGGTTGGAAGGTTTCATGCCATTGAGAGAAAGACAAAAGGTTGAGGGATGTGTTGCCACCTTACACACACCTGGGGGGAAGCACAACATAAATATTCAAGTTGCTCAGTGTGTCCTTGGGGGCAAGGCTCGAGTCAAGTGCTGTCACCTGATCCTAACTCCTCTGTTTAGGAAAACTTCTAATGAAGCAAAGGGGGGTGGTCCCTATGAGAAAGAGTTTATAAGGATCTTTGTTATGGTTTGGTGATTAAAGGAAATATGTTTTTTACGAGCTTCGAAAATTGATCAAAACAAGAACTTCCAAACTAATTAAGTATCAACAACATAGATATGGCATTCATAATATAATTGACTAAAAGCAAAATAGTGATAATTGCAGTATAACCAGTGCCAAATGGAGTCGAGAAATTAAAAGAGATGCTACTGAAAACGGGAAATGTTGTGCAAGTGTTCTTGGTTGATTTTAAGTTAAATGTGGATAAGATGAGTTAATTAAAGTGCCAGATAATTTACACTTCACCCTCAAAAAATTGTGTGCTAAAGCAGTTATACCAAGTATCCAATATGACGAGGACGAACCTACTTGGAGTAGCCCCCTGACTTTGTAGTGTTAAGCCTTTACAACCTCCCAAGTTTTTTCGAAGGCTAGATCAATTGAGGTTCCCTATTAACGCTAGTCACTTGACTTCCTTTCTGATACAACCAATATGGATCGAACGAACTGTAGATGGTGTAGGGCATACGAGAAGGGAGACCTTAGTTTATGTTTAAGGATTTTAGTGCAATAATCGTCTTGATTATTAAATCCCAGAATCTATTTTTAGGTCTTAAAACTGTACTCAGGAGAGCAAGGATGTTAGTTTCAAAACAAAAATAGAACATAAAGGAAAAGAGAGTTTTATAATTACTACAACCAAGAGTCTCTTTCAGGCCTAAAGGCCGTACTCAGGAAAGTAAGGTTGGGTTAGTATTTATTTTTGCAAAAATGGAAAGAGAAACTTAAATCAAATATGATTGATCGATCTATTTTATTGTAAGAAAAAACAAAAAGAAGTTAGTACAGTACATGTATAAAGCAAACAAATCACTGAAACAGATACAAGTTTCCCCCAAATGGGGGAAGAAGGGTGTGGGAGCTGTAATCCCACTTGTTTTTTATTATGATTTATTACAATGATATTAAGAAAAATGAATACCCTTTTTTGACCATTGACAAATGGATAAAAATGGGTTTTACAAGTGTTGGGGGAGAAGAGGGATGAAGGAGGGGGAAGAGGGATGAACTATGGATGCTTCGGATGACCAAACAATCAATTTTTCGGCAGCACTTCCCTCTCTTTTTCCTCCAACCTGATAAAAATAAGCAAGCAAAATTCACCAAAAAAGGTTAGTAGTTAGCTAAAAATACATTAAACTACACCTATATAGTGCTTGCAGAAGATAGGAAAAATTTAAGGTATCAAGCACACATAGAAATGAACTAGACCTAAGCTTAGAATGTAAACTTAAAAGCACTTTTTAGATCTAATCAAATAAGTAAATAAAAATGGTGAACTTTAGCATATGCTTTACTTATTAAATGAAAGTAGCCGGAAAGAAAGAGATTTTTAGTTTTGAAAAAGGAAAGAGAAGGAACTCAAGCCCAAGCTTGAACATGATCGAGGAGGAGGATTCATGTAAAACAAGAAATGTTAGATCCAAAATACACGGTGAAGAAGACAAGATGCAGTCAAGCTCCAATCTTACTCCTCGCTTGATGATCTACACAACTAAAAAACCCTTCAAACAAGTGATTAGATCTAAATATGGTAGTTTAAATAAAATCAAAAGCGCATAAATATAACCAACTACAACATGCAACTATTGGATCTTAGATAACTACTCATAAATAAACAAATTGAACTTTCAAATGCTTATTCCATGGATTAGAGTATAACCTTCTCAAGCTAGATTAATCAATACACGTATGAAAAGAACTTTAACACAAACATATATCACCTCGGTTCAAGAGATAAACATTTAAAACAATGAAAACTTGCACCACCAAGATGACTTCCAAACTCTAAATCTTTATTCATGAAAATGATAAACATTTACAAAACATGTGATTAAAGGTTCCTTGCTTCCATCTCAAATGAGGAAAAAGGCTTCACTTTATAGAGTAACCAAGCCCAAGGGGTGCAACAACCCACTGGAGTGGACATGAGTTAACGATTAAATTGAGAGATTCGCTTGAGTTTAAAGTGGAGCTAATCTCAAGAGGTAGGCGCCAGCTCTCAAGATAGCTCCCACCAATCCATCCACCACATGCATGAGTCACCCAAGCGATGGAAAGGGGCACATTCTCCAACCAAGAGAGACTCGCCACCTCTCTCAATAATATCCAATCTCACGCTTTATTCAAGGAGAGAAGTCTCCTTTAATTTAGGATGAATTCGCCAACCCTTTCCATGGAGGGTGGCGCATTTAAAAATTTGAGTGATTTGCTACATGCCAAATAACCTCCAAAACAATAGTGTTTCATCTTAAGTCTAATTTGCCCTTCATTAAAGACAAAATGAGTCACCTTTTTCATGTCAAACCAATAAGATTTAACTTGACTTTTGACTTTGTTTTTAGTGTCAATTTGTTGCATTTTTAGCATTTTTTTGACGTTTTAATGTTTCATTAAGAAAAAAAATGCTTCAAGTGATAATTTAATCACCTGAAACCTAGGAAAGGTGGGTCCTAGGTTAAGGAGGATGCTATGAGTGTGAAAACAAGTATCCCCAAGCCAAAACCGAACTTCAGATCACACTTATATTACAATTTGAAAATTCCAATTAAACCATTAAAAAATGTCCTAATTTTGCGAGAATTTTTTTTTTCAGAAATAAAAAAAAACCATAGGGGGACCTAGTAAATGTTCATAATGACTCAAAACAATGTCTAGCACGCTTATATACATTGACACATGAACTTTAATAACCTCCCAGGGTTTAACCACCAAGACGACCATTCTAGCTTTGGAGGAGCGGTGAAAAACTCAAAATTTATACATCCCTTATTCAACATTGCATAATTAACAAGGGAAAAAACACCTTGGAATGACCGTATTGACATCTAAGTCCTAGGAATCTAAGTCATTTACAAAATGTTTGCCATGCTAGTACATTTATTACAAAATCCCCATGGGGTATGAACATGCAATTATTAAAAAAGGGCCCCAAAATGGCCCTGAAAGGTCTTTTGAACCTTCGAGCACTGATAATGAAGCCTATTTCCAATTGGTATTGGTAAATAGGGTGTAAAACCATCCTTGTTTGTAGTAGCAGGCAAAACTATTTGTAAATAACAATTTTGCAGTAATAGGACGTATTGGTGGTTTACCCTATTGGGATTCCATGTTAAAATCGTGTTCTATGTATTCTTGTTGTTATGTGTTTCTAATGATAGAGTTAAAAGTGGTTAAAATAGTAAAAATATAACAATAATGATTTACACCCCAGCACCCCCCCCCTCATTATTGACTAATAAACCAACAATTGGTATCAGAGTGGGTTCCTTTAGGAGAGTTTAACCACTTGAAGGTAGATCCTTTATAAAACCACTATGGATCAACAAGAAGGCTTGGCCACTAACAAACCTCCACTATTTATAGGAGAAAACTATGTAGACTGGAGTGTGAGAATGAGGTGTCATCTGATGTCCCTGGGATGGAAGGTTTGGGCAGCAACATAAAATGAGCATAACATAGGAAACCAGTACCCTATAGACATAGTTGAACTAGGTGAATATGAAGGAAATGCCAAATACCTAAATGCAATCTTGAGTGGATTAACAAACACTATGTTTACTAAGGTTATGCAATGCACATCTGCCAAACAAGCCTAGGATAAATTGAAGATTATCTATGAAGGAGCATCGAAGGTCAAAGAATCCAAACTGCAGACATATAAAGGTCAATTTGAAATCCTCAAAATGAGAGAAGAAGATAATATTGGGGAATACCTTCTTCGTGTAGATGAGGTGGTTAATGCTATTAGAGGTCTTGGAGGAAAATTGAAAGCAAAAAAAGTGGTAAGAAAGATACTAAGAGGTTTCCACCCTAGAGGAATGAGATGGCCTTAAAACAATGAAAGTAGATGAGATGCATGGAATTCTCACTACGTATGAGATGAGAATTGGACTAAATGAAACCTCAAAGAAAGAAGTAACGTTTAAAGTCACTTCCAAAAATCAATAAGAAAATATAAATGATGAGGAAGCCCTCTTTGTAAGTAGACTTAATAAAGGCACTAGGAAATACAAAGGTAAACTAACTTTGAAATGTTTTAACTGTGGCAGGATTGGACATTTTTCCCGTAAGTGTCCCTTCCCAAAACAAGAGGAGAGTGACCATGAGGAATCATGTTGTCATAAGGGTAGAAAGAAGTATAAAGAGAAAAATAAGAACTTCTATTCACAGGAAGAAAGTGAATATGAGGAAATGAGAGGAGATAATGAAATCCTATTTTTAGGAACAACAAACTCAGACGACGAATTGAAAGTGGACATAGAAGTTGAATACATGACTGTTGTAGATGAAATTAAAAGATGTAGGAAAAGAAACAAAGTTTTGAAAGAGAAACTGTCTAAATTCCAAGAAGAGACAAAGGTAGTGATGACATGGCATGGTGATGAGGTGGCATAGTTAGCTGCATGAGATTCGATGAATGAGGATCCGTTTTTGTATAATCCGCAAAGACAGAATGCAGATCGGCATTAGTTTTAGAATGGACGGTTAGGAAGCATCTCGCAAAAGATAGGCAGAAAGGCCAAATTTTCGCAAAAGATCAAGATCGGATGGTCAGGGGTAAATCCGCAAGGAAATCAACGGTCCAGGAAAATGTGGAAACAAAGTTGCAGAAGTCCAAAATAGGAAAGTGTGATTCCGCATCCCGTAACCTGCAAGATCAATGGTCATGAAAGACTCCGCAAAAGATCGACAGTGCTGAAGAAAAATTATGGAGAGGAGCTTGCGGAAAGCCGAAATGTTACGTTTCCAAATCCTGCATCCCACAATCTGGAAAGATCAGACGGCTGAAGTTAGTTCTGCTAAAATAGATCGATGGAGCAGAAGGAAAATTGCGGAAAGGAAAAAGCGAACAGTCGAAATCCCACATACCGCATCCCGCAATCTAGAGATCAAGGGTTATGAAAACGACCGACGAAGATCAATGGCGGGGAATCGTTGATGAGGAAATCTTAGTGCAGAAAGGATATTTTGAGGCCGAAATCGATGGTTAGGTCGACGGTCCATATTGACTTAGAGATAAGATCAGCGACTCTGTTTGGATCAGGAAATTGATCCCATAGAAATAAGTTTGGCAGTGCGAAAGCACCTGCAAACGTTGGACAGAGGTGCAGAAATGGTTTCCAAGCTGCAGAAACGATTTTTAAGGTGCATGATCAATGGAAGAACGTGAAGGGATGTTCTGGAAGGTGTGATCCTCAGATATTAAAGGGTGCAAAAATAAAAGGTGTGTTTGTTCAGTTTGAAGAGACGCAACTGTTGAAAGAAGCTTAAACATTGAGAAGTATTTAAGCAACGACCTAAGTAAGAAGGAATATGTCTCTGCAGTTTGAATTGGGATGATCACAATCAGAGACCAGTGGGTGTGGTAGAATTTAGTGGGAGAGAAATCGTGAGAAACATATCAGGGTGGCAGGGCGGTGCTAGGGCAGGAAACAATCCTGTAGGGGTTGTTGCCTCCTTTCACTTGTAGCTGATAAACCAGGGGGTCGTAGCCTCCTTCCAATTGGCATTGGTAAATACGGTGTTGTAGCATCCTTTTAGTCGTAGCTGATAAACCAAGGGGTTGTATCCTCTTTCCAATTGGTATTGGTAAACAGGGTGTAATACCATCCTTGTCTGTAGTAGCAGGGAAAACTATTTGTAAATAACAATTTTGCAGTAATAGGACATCTTGGTGGTTTACCCTATTGGGCTTCCTCATTAAAATTGTGTTCTATGTATTCTTGTTGTTATGTGTTTCTAATGATAGAGTTAAAAGTGGTTAAAATAGTAAAAAGATAACAATACTGATTCACCCCCTGCTCTCAGTATTGACCAATAAACCAATAGGAGTTCTCCTCACAGGATACGATTCGTTAGAAGAAGAGAGGGATATGAGTGAGGAGTGAGAGGATATAGTGCTTCGATTACTAGAAGAATTAGCTACGGGGAAAAATGAGACTAAAGAAGT
This sequence comes from Pseudotsuga menziesii, assembly GCA_001517045.1. Classification (NCBI taxonomy): domain Eukaryota; kingdom Viridiplantae; phylum Streptophyta; class Pinopsida; order Pinales; family Pinaceae; genus Pseudotsuga; species Pseudotsuga menziesii. The sequence continues at coordinate 57,305 of LPNX010803592.1, forward strand.
GATGATTAGTTGCCACCAGCAAATCCTTGAGACACTCAAACAATTATTGGTAGCATGATGGGATCAGATGGATACAAATAATGTTGGGTCTAATAGATCTCATGGAGGCGAAAGAGATCCCACAAAGGGTATCAATGCTCATATGATAGCACGAAGTGTTACACAGTAGGGGAGTAGGAGGACCTAGGCTATTAATGTCGACATTCCTTCAGGAGCAACCTTTATATGTGCAAGAGAAACATGATGACATGACTACATATATCATGGGGTATCGAGCATTAGGGAAAGAGGGCTAGGAAACTATATCATTTCTGGATTACTGTGAAGGTATGTCCAAGAACAAGTCGAGGAACAAAGCAACACAAATCCAACATAACTTTGACTTGATGTGCAAGGTGGGGAGGTTGTCTATCCCACTTTTTGATGGTTTTGCTCAGAGCACAACTAGAGCTTGGGTAAACAAGTTGGACATGTACTTCCAACTTAACTTGATGATGAAGGCATAAGCAATTAAGTTTTCCATGTTGCACTTGGATGCAGAAGTTCATGAGTGGTGGTACCATGGGCTAGTGGAACTGGGTCATGTTAGCATCACACCTTACCGATATTTCACCTAGAGGTTGATGGACCAATTCGACACGAAGGATCTTGAGATCCACTTCACAGAGTTGGAACTATTGAGATAGATAGGTACACCGACAACATACATTCCAGAGTTCCAGAGGATGGAATTCATGGTGACCAATATTTATGAGAAGAGTTTGGTGATGTTATTTACAAAGGGATTGTCTAAACCATTAAGGGGTTGGGTGAAGTCCTTTAGGCCAACCACATTACATGATGTTATTATGAGGGCCGAGGACATGGAGGATGCTATGTCCAAGAAGGCACGAGCGAGACCCTTTATCTCATAGAAGGGTAAGGAGACGAACCCTCCCTAGAATCCAAGGATAGAGGACATGATGGATGAAGGGAATCAAAGAGAGTTGAAGAGGAAGAATCTTTGCTATGGCTACAAAGAACCTTCGGACACAGGCCATAGGTGCATGGGAAAGGTAAAGGTGCACTACATAGAGGTACTTCCCGATGACGAGGATAGCCGTGAGGATGAACCACTTAGAATACAAGAGAGTGACCCATGCAGGGAAGATCCACCACACCTTGAGACTATAGAGAACACATAGTTACAAGATGGTGTAAAAAGGTTAACCATCACTACACTTTCAAGATTAGGGCCATATTGCAGGGTCAAAGAGTTACAACATTGATTGATGGTGGTCCTACCCACAATTTCATAGATGCAACACTTGTCTTTAGGAGGCACATTTCCATAGGAGAATTTGATGGATTTGACGTAATGGTAGGAGATGGGTACAACATGACTTGTACTCAAAGGATCATAGGACTAAGTATGATGATGGGAAAATATACATTGATTGATGTTTTCTACATAGTGGATTTGGAAGATACCAACGTGGTATTGGGAGTCCATTGGCTCTATTCACTCAGAGGCTTCAAAAAGAATTATCATATCATGAGGATGGATTTTTTGGACAAACAGGGTCAACAAGTTGTTCCGCGAATCATGGCGACAAGTGTTGTCAGGATTATGTCTAGAAGACACATGGAGGCCATATGTAGACACAGAGACATAGACATGTTATAGGATATAGGCTCGAGGGGAATCAAGAGAGTGATGGATATAGTAGCACATATAGGAGATAGGAGGCTACAAGAGGATGTCGTAGTGTGCAACAATATACAGGGATACATAATGGCACATGGTGATGTATAGTGGAGATTTGGAGTGTTTTCCCCATGGAGACCTTCTAACATAGATATTGAGCATATCCTTGAGTTTGGTTTACCCAGGATTGGTATATGGGTGAGCATCAAAGAGCAGTAGATCCCTTGATGATATATCTTTATCTAGGATATCATCAAATGAGGGTTAGGGAGCATGATGCTCACGGGTCTACTTCTATACTTCATTATGGGTTCTGGGTTGTGCCCTTGGGGTTGACCAACACACTAGCTACTTCCCGGTCGCACATGTAGTGGCTGAGATATATATTGCAGTTATAGATTAAGACTTGGGAGATTCACCTAAGTTAGTTGGGTGAGATTGGTGGCATTATGGCCATAATAGGATTCTTTGATTTAGACCATGGGATTGGTGCACAGGAGGAGATCCAAAGTATATTAGATCAGTTCATAGGGATTGTGGTTGACATCATAAGTAGGGGATGAAATCATATCCTATATAGATTGCACATGTTTGGCCCTTGAGTCCTCACTTAGGGAGAGGGTCATGAGGGCTAGGCAAGATTCACATTTAGCAAGACATTATCGATACTTGCATGAGTAGGAGAAACTGCAAGTGGCGGAGCTATCCTTCAAGGAGGTGCTTAGACTCCATGGGTTACTTGAACACATTGATAGTAATGGGGTTAGTATATTTCTCAATACAGTTTGGCATGAGCCAGACAACTTAGTAGGCTCAAATTCCTCTCTTGGTACTTGTTTTCCAACAAAGGGTTTCATATTGGGGGCTTGGCTTATTGGGACTCTGATGCTTATTAAGATGGCACAACAATAGTTGGTAGGAGTTGGGTTTGGTGGACTTCCTACTTGGTGGTGGGATCTGGGCATTCATTTGAGCGATAGATTTCTTTATATTGAAGAGATGATTGACAAAGTTGCGACAAAGGTTGGTCTACTATATTTTTGGGATGTCAGTGGACGATATTTTGAGACTTCTTCTATATGGTAGGATAGACTTCCATTTTTGATATTCGAGATCTGGGGTGACAGTGTATTTGCAGGGCGTGACCTCACTTTGGTGCTTATGTAGGACATTATTCATGGAGGCAGGTTCAAAGGCTTACTGATATTGTAGCTGGGAGTTTTAGGAGAGGAGGATGCAAATGGGAAATGACAAATGGTTGGTTATGATCAGAGCAACATGGCCTTAGCATGGTGATCCATTTATGAGATTAGATTGGGACCTTGGAATTTCAGTATTGATCAATACAACAACCGATATAGAGGCAAGAGCCCGTTTTTACTTATTAGGATTATAATCCTCCCTTTTCCATACTTAGTCTATTAAATTATATTTGCATAACTTAGGAGTCATTAATTAATATTGGGTCCACTAGTACCATCGGGTCCACTTGGACTATTGGTGCCACTGGTATCCAGTCACTAGAGTGTGGGGAACACAGATAGAGGTTAACTGCAACTGAGCGCATGTTAATGCATCGGTTTATGCGCCTCTAAGACCAGTCCATACAATTTAGGAGCCACTGAGAGTGCCGACACCAACCTTCTTTAGTTGTTGGTAGTTGGTAACTAGTTAAGCTAAGTTACGCTTCTGTTACATTCAGTTAGATGTCCTCCAATTCAGTTAGTTCCAGTATTGCATGGGTGCATGGGTTTAGGCACCTATTCTCACCTACCTCATCAATTTAACTGGTTTAACTGATTGAGAGACTGAATTAGACAATTGGAGTTAGACTAGTTAGCTTCGATGGCGATTTAGACACTTCTAGGTAGCCATGCAGTCAGATTGAGTTGGTAGATTCAAATCATATTCACATGATTCGAGTTCTCCTTTATGTAACATTGTTGTATACTTCTAGGAAAAATGAAGTTTATACTGTAATTATACTGAGCAATTCTTATCTATTTTTTGTGAAATTTGTCTTGTTCAGTGTGTATTTTTCATTCCATTACACTGCATAATAATACAACAATTCAATTGTGCTCATTTCCTGAAGATCAATGGAACAATAATTTCACATGGTATCAGAGCCTACTCATGCATACATCAAGTCTGTCCAATCTCCATTGTACACCATAAGCAATCGGGTTTCCCCATAAGTCTCACAAAGTATGCATTGCTAACTCAAGATTCGTTCAGAGAAGTCTCTACAGGCGTGACAGACCCCGAGAAAGTGTACATGTCGAGATGGAAGGATTGATTCTGACATGATTGTGAAATGTTTTTTATTTTGAAGTGTTTCTTATAGGTGCTACATAGCTTAATTGAAGAATTGACTGTTCAGAAGGAAGAATTGATGGATTCTACTGCTTTCGTACCCCATATCCGTACACCCTTCAACTTTGTTGATTAGAGGGTAGATATGAAGGTCTCCTTGTGCAAGCTTGGCCTGTATAGGATGACCATGGGCAGAGAGACAAAACGTCATCATCATGTTGAGAAAAACAAGTTCTTGAACTGATTGGATGAAGCTTTTGGCTTCCTTTGCGCTCACATCTCTAAGGATCTCCTCTTTCATCTCGAGGGATTGAAGACTCCTAAAGAAGATTGGGAGAAGCTCGAATTATTGTTTGGAAAACAAGATGAGCTTCAAGGGCACATCTTGGAGAACGAGCTAATAACATTGCAACCCAACATTTTTGAGACTATCCAACAGTTTTTCACAAAATTCAAATCTCTAACACTACAATGTAAGCACTGCAGAATAGAGAGGAAGGATGAGAAGCTTGTGCTCTCGGTGCTCAACAAACTTGGTTCTGAGTATTCTGTCTTCATCTCTACCTTCCATTCCTAATTGGAAGATTCCTTCACTTGATAGCTTTGCCGAGTCTTTAATACATGAGCAGGATAAGTTGGTCCAAATGGGAGTCCTCCAAACTTTCAAGAACTAAGATTTTCTGATGTTGGAATCAACCAATGCACAAGCTAAAGGGAAACACAAGGGGAAGGATCCTAAAGCATCTGATTCGAAACCAAAAGAGAGTCAGAAGTCTTCCGAAGGAGCTTTAGGATCCAAGAAGAAGAAAAAGTTTGAAAAGACTAAGTGTCCTTATTGTATGAGGGGATTTCATCTTGAAAGCTAGTGCATGAAGAAGCAGATCAACCAACTGTCTACCCTCCTTGAACAGAACAACATTTCTCTTCTAGGAGCAAAGAAGTTTGATGCTGGACCATAGACAGAAGATCATGAGAGATTCCATGCCTTGAAGGCAGACCTTACTCAGTCGACAACTTAATTGATTGATTCTGGAGTATCCAACCACATGGTTTCTTATAAGGAACCCTTCCCCACTATCACTCTATCAAAAGGACCTAGAATTCACATGGGAGATGACTCCTAAATTGCAACAGCAGGAAGAGGTTCAGTTAAAATCCAACATGGTGAGTTCAAAAATGTTCTCTATGTGCCCTCCCTTGCAACTAATTTGTTGTCTATTTATCATATGACCCATACAGGATCTCCCAAGAGAGTTACATTCGACTCTGACCCAGTTGAAATCACAAAAAAAGCTAATGGAAATCTCATAGAGAAAGGTATTTCCAATCATGCCACTAAGGATTATGAGCTCTCACATTTTTTTCTTGTTTCACCTCCTACAACTCTATTGACTCATGCTAACAACACTAGCAAGATATGGCATGAGATATTTGGGCATATCAATTTCAAAAACCTCCAACAACTCCACAATGATAAAATGGTTGAAGGTTTGCCTCTCATCCAAAATTCCGATGGAGTATGTTCTAGTTGCTTGGTAGGTAAGCATCCATAGAAGAGGTATGAAGTTGGGAAGGCACATAGAGCTGCCTCTATACTTGATTTGATACAAAATGATGTGCCAAGACCAATGGACACAACATCAATTAATGGTTCCAGGCATTTCCTTACTTTTATTGATGATTTCTCTAGGTTTTGTTGGATATATTTCATGAAACAAAAATCAAAAGTATTTGCAATTTTTAAAGTTTTTAAAGCTATGATTTAGAATAGTTTCAGGAAAAAGATCAAGTCCATAAGATCAGATAGAGGAGGTGAATACATTAAAAGGTATTTCTAGCAATATTGTGAACCAGAAGGGATTCGAATGAAACACTCAGTTCCATACACACCACAGCAGAATGGTGTGGCTGAGAGGAAAAATAGATCATTGAAGGAGATGGAAACCTGTATTCTCCAAGACAAAAATATTCCTCCCTCTATTTGTGTAGAAGCTGTAAATTGTGCTTCATACATACAGAATAGAGTGCCTCATAAATCAATGGTTGGGGTCACTCCATTCGAAGCACTTGATGGGCATAATCCCAATGTCTCTCACTTGATATTTTTTGGTTTCCAAAGCTTGGGCCAGAATACCCATTGATAAGAGAAAGGCCTTCCAAGCCTAGAGTAGCAAATGACTACTGTTGGGATATGCAGAGGATGCAAAAGCATACAAGTTGATGGAGGTTGCAACTAGGAAACGCTTCATTGAGCATAGTGTTCAGTTTGAAGAAGATCAGTTGTTTGATCTACCACCGCACGAAGCACAAGAAGGTATAACCACTCTTCCACTACCTTTTGATGATGATGTTTTGTCACATGTTTCAAATCCTGATGAAGAGGATCAAGATAAACATGATCTTGGCATTGAGGATGAACCTCATGAGATTCTAGATCCAGATCCAAAAAGCATTCCAAACCAAAGGCCTAATTTTAAATGGGCCCAAAAGCTCATTGTTGCAGCTGGGGATGGTGCTGGGAATCCATAAGACATAAGGAGAGCAAGGTCCCAGTATTAGAATGAGCATGTTTCTCTCTCTCTCTCTCTCTTATAGATTCACTCCCTACAGAGTGGTGCAACAATGTTCCAGAAAAGTGCTACCTAATGATAACGAATGATCAATCACTTGGCCCACAAAAGAAGAAAATTGATCATTCCTTTCCTCTTCTAGCAAGAAGAAACACATACTACATCCATCAGATCAGAAGAAAATTGAGAGGTTCACATGCACAGCTTCAAGATGCTATTGCACAGAAGAACCATGCTGTTGCATAGTGCTGCAAATTGCAGCAGAGCTTTTTGCAAGTTGTTTCCCAAAGAGGAAGTTTTTGTCTCCTAAGAATAACTTGTAATTCATGTTCTTGCTTACTTTGAGGGGGGGTTTTCCCATGAGGTTTTCCATTATTTCCTCAGTTTATTAAGTAACATTTTTTAATTCTTTTAGATTGTAATGGGTGACTTTTGGCCTTGTTTCTAGGGCCCACAGTTGTCCAAGTTAGGATTCAGGGGGTGTTAGGATTACAATATGTTGAATTTAGATATGCTTAACTAAGACATCAGTATATCATTTCATTTTTCATAATAAAAGCATATAAAACAGGATCACTGAAAGAAACAGTATCACAAGAACAACACAGATTTATCCTGGGAAAACCCTAAAGGGAAAAACCCAGCAAAAGCTTCCTCAATATAGATGCCCCAAAAAGGGAAAAAGGTAAAACCAACAAGGAGATCAAAAACCTGATTCTCCTCCTTCTCCAGCAACTCCTCTCCTCCACAAGTGCACTATTCCAAGTGAGTGTGTGTGTCTCAAGTGAGGAGCACTACACCTCTATTTATATTCATCTGTTCACTTAAAGTTTACTCAATTAACATGTCGGGTTAAGTTAACTCATGTAGGCTCGAGTTACACATGTAGGCTCAAGTAACCACACTGGGGTGTCGATGACCCACCTTTACAATTTGAGGGGACTACCTCGTGACTCTTATTAGTTCTTCCGATTAGGAGCATCGGGGTACAATGAAATACAAATGGTTCTCCTGGTTGGACCATCGGGGACCACAAAAGATACATAAAGAATATTTTTCGAAGTTACAATATTTCAACACAATCCTCCCTTGTCGATACTTAGTCTATTAGATTATATTTGCCTAACTTAGGAGTCATTAATTAATATTGGGTATGCTAGTACTATCGATTCCACTTGGACTATTGGTGCCACCAGTATCCAGACACTAGAGTGTGGGGAACACATATAGATGTTAACTGCAACTGACTGCATGTTCATGCATCAGTTTATGTGCCTATAAGACCAATCCTTACAATTTAGGATCCACTGGGAGTGTCGACACCAACCTCCTTTAGTTGTTGGTAGTTGGTAACTAGTTAAGCTAAGTTATGCTTTGTTACAGTTAGTTAGATGTCCTCCAGTTTAGTTAGCGCCAGTCTTGCATGGCTGCATGGAGTTACGCGCCTATTCTCACCTACCTCATCAGTTTAACTAGTTTAACTGATTGAGAGACTGAATTAGACAAATGGAGTTAGACTAGTTAGCTTCGATAGTGATTTAGACACTTCTAGTTAGCCATGCAATCAGATTGAGTTGGTAGATTCAAATCATATCCACATGATTCGAATTGTCCTTTATGTAACACTGTTGCATACTGCTGGGAAAAATGAAGTTTATACTGTAATTATATTGAGCAATTCTTATCCATTTTTTGTGAAATTTGTCTTGTTTAGTGTGTATTTTTCATTCCATTACACTACATAATAATACAACAATTCATTTGCACTTATTGCTTGAAGATCAATGGCACAATAATTTCACATTACTCTCCTAAGGTTGGTTTCCTAGTAAAGAAGTTATTTGAGGGGTTGATTGAGTTGTTGCATTGTTGGATTTCTCTACTTATCAGTATCATTCAAGAGTATTCTTATGTTAGTATCTTATCAAACCATGTATCAAGAGGAGGATGCTTCACCTCTTTCTGATTGGTTTGTGACTCTAGTATCATTTCCATTTTTAGTCTGGTTTAGCCAATGGAGCCTTAGGTTGTGGTGGCATTGCTTGGGGACACACAATCTTTGCGAAGCAAGGACTATGATGCCCCCTCCACTAATTAGGATAACATGATGGTTAGTGGCCTATCTAAAGCCATAGGCTAGAGCTAGTGAAGATAAGGGGGTCACCATTACTGTCACTTAACTTAAAAACGATGGTTTATTTTCTAAAAGTGACTAATAACATTTTGGATGGTATTGGTGTGTTCAATGAATTGACCATGGTATGGATTCATGAGAAAGATTAAAGGAGGGGAAACACTAGAGTTTTTGTTGTGGTTTGGAAAAATTCTTTGACGGTGAGAAATCCACCCTAGCTAGACAAGGGGGAAATCCTCTCGGGTTTTTTGATCGAGATTCATTTGGTGATTTGTCGTCTATTTGTTGTAGAGAGATCCAGTCGGGCAATTTTCTTGAGGGGGCCAATTTCGTCTCATTGCTTGGGAATATCTTTCTTGTTTGGGACAAATCACTCTTGCTGGGGTCACATTGTAGTCTTGCTTGAAGGTAGATCGAATCTCTCGCTCTAGAGCCTGAGACACTTCTTCGTTGATCATTGGCATTAGAGGAGAAATTGTGGCACTCATGGGTTCATGGGAGGTCGATTAGGGAAGAGACCAATCCCTTTTCTTGTGGTTGCGAGTTAGGGAGAATGTTGAAGCACTTGGAGAAGGCTGAGGGTTTAAAGGGCTGACCAAGGTGGTAAGTTGAGAATCGTAAGGCTGTGGGAAGAGTCTGAGCTTGAAACCAGCTTGAGGAGGGTCGTGAGGGACTGAGGAGAATCGTGAGCAGTCGAACAGATTGTGGGGGCATGTAGAGAAGGTCGGGGGAGAAAAGAGCAAGCCAAGGGGTTCTTGGGAAGAGCTGATGAGTCTAGGCAAGTTATCGGGTTGATTGGAGAGCGATGTGACATTGAGAGCAAGTCGAAAGGTTGAGGATCGTGACTATTACAACATGAAAGGGCCAAAACCACTTAAGAAGGACAAATTGTTTTGAAAGAATGTTTGAGGCAGGCATGGTTTCCATTATATGAGCCTTGGCCTATTCCAGGTTTTTGTTTTTTTTGTTATGCGTATTGTAGCTGCCATAGAAGCCATTAGTTGTTGGTGATCTCATTCATAATAAAATTCCATGTTGGCTCTTCTATGTCATACTTGCCATGCGTTTCTGAAAATGTATTATTTAGCATGCTAAATGGTTCAAGAAAGTTATAAATCAATGTAACGCAAATTGTTTGACATAATTACATAACCAAATTAGAAATTTTTCCTATAATTACATTGGGGATCTTACACAATGCCTACCTAGTTTCCTGGTTCTTCCATCATTTAATTCCCGTAGCGATGAGGTTCTCCCTATCTTTTCTATCTTGTTTCTTCCCGTCTAAGAGCGCTTATTCGTAAGCATCCTTTCCTCTAAATCCTAGGGAATCCATTTGATGCATTCCTTTTGATACAGTAGGCATTGAACCTAAAAAACACCACCGCAAATTTCCATCAATTTAATCACTCACTCAAGAATTACTCACCAATTTTCGTCGCCCACTATGGTCGAGTTGCTGTCGGTGCATCCTATTTGACTATTTATAAACTCAGGGTTTCTTTGTTTGTTATATATAATTAATAACCATAGCTTTGGTGTGAGTCAAAGGTGCGGAGCATCGTATTAGTTACTCTCTCATAGGAGCATCGTATTCATGTATCAGTCTCTCGGTAGCGGTTTATTTGAACTTTAAAAGTTTAATGCACTGAATTCTCATTTTGATTGGTTTTATATTTTTGGGTTGTCGCATACTCTGGATCTTCTATGAATTATTTATATATGTAATTAGGCTTTTCCATAATCATGAAAATAGGAGATTGCATCTGAGCATTATGAGGTTCCCCTAACTATAAGGAGGGTAAGGTAGAATTTCACCAAAATTAAAAGTGTTACTCCCGACTATGACCAGGGCCTCGAGGGTAACTAAACTAACGTACATTTAGTGATTGGGATGTCGATTTTATACGACCAACCTTGGTTGTTCTTGAGATTTTCTCAATGTTTTCAGTGACTTTTTCTTCAAATTATTTATATATGTAATCACGCTTGATCCCATGATGTTGCTTCTCTCTCTATATTTCTGTTTCTATCCCCCACATGGATGGATGTTTTCAGTGACTTTTTCTTCAAATTATTTATATATGTAATCATGCTTGATCCCATGATGTTGCTTCTCTCTCTCTATATTTCTGTTTCTATCCCCACATGGATGGATGGGGAAGCAAACGACGACTTGCATGTCTTAAGCATATAACTAGCTCTGAGCCAGGATTAAACTCTTGTTTTTGAATATGATGCTATTAAATTTGAGCAAAAACTTACCTGATTTTCTTGAACTAACAAATAACTTAATAAGCATTGTCATTGAATTACAAGAAATTATGTTCCAAGCCTTTCAAATGTTGAAAAGCAGTTTCCAAGAGTTATTTATATATGTAATTATGCTAGATTCGATATGTAAGAAAACTGAAATAACACTAGATTCAGTGTGATTAATTCTATTCATTCTTTATATATGTAATTATGCTAGTTGCACGGAATTAGACCATCATGGAAACTGCCATGGATTTCAAGCTTGAAGTAAGTTGAGAAGGGGAAATTAGAGAGGGGATTGTATATGAAACATTCAAATTTCTTGGTAATTAACTGAGTCGGATAAACTTACAAATGCTTAAATCACCATCTTATTTTATATTATTTTTGTAATTTAGCATCATCGATTGAGTACCCAACCAGAACAGTTATTGATAATTGATCACTTATGTCCTTTTCAAGGCCGAGAAGAGGCTCTGCCTTACTCTCTCAGAAGAAACAACATTGCATAGTAATAGTGTTTTGATGAAAAAATTAGGAAAGATAAAATGCATGATGAAGATGGGTTATGGTAATGAGATTTATCTTCATTTAACAATAAATTTATGGTGGTCATTCCAAGGAATGTATGTTGATTTCATTCTATTTAAAAAAAAATGTAATTTAAATAACATTTGGGTGGACAACTAGTTAGGAAGAAGATTAATGGCAAATTATTGTGCATAGAGCATGTTGTACTATTGCTTTGGCCATTGTATCAGATTAGAAATAGACTACTGTAGTTTCAAGGCTAGATGGTACTCACTTCGTTATCTTTTTTTATTTATTTCATTAATCATGGTTAGTTGCATATTCTATAAGAAAACGATATCTTGGCATTAGTCTCTAAATTTTTTTTATCCTAGGCAAATATTATTTTTCAAATTTGAAAATTGGGTTTATGCTCAAGATTATAGAAGCCATGATAATTTTCTTGGAAGTAGAATATAACATGCCAATCTCGACCTCATTTCGCTTGGACACATGACAAAGAATGGCAATTAGATCACTTCAACCTACGAAGAACAACCCACCCACACATGTTTAACGCCATGCAATGAGTCATTTTAAGCATCCTCCACGTACTCTCGTAATGGTTGTAGTAATGCTTCTTCGATAGGGTTGGTTTGTAATGTAAGGTTTTACATTGTCCTTGTCAGAAACCCAATGGATTTAATCATCGAAGCTCTCAATGAAGAGGGAACATCTCATCAGTCTATAAATACATATCTAAGGCTCTATATTTTTCTGATTTCTATTCTGTAATTGATTTCGTCTTATATCGAACTATTATATCATTTATGCTTGCATACAATTAGTGGGGGGCATTTTATTGGTTTGGAAGGACATCTCTAAGCCCCTGCATTTTTTATCTTGCTCATTCTATAATTGATTTCATCTTATATCATTTATGCTTGTATACAAATGGTGTACTTCATAGGGGTCTGGAGATATAAATGGTGTAGTAATGTGGGTGTGGAGATATTATTTATACATCGGTCTTAAATAATAAAAATATTATATGTCTTCCTTAAATAAAAAGATGTGTCTGTTGGTTTGAATCAAATCAATGGCTATATATAGGACACACCAAAACTGATAGCTTCCTTAACTACAATAAAGTTTGCATCTTGAGAGATTTGATCCCTATTTGGATCTATACTAACCTCATCAATGAATTAACATTCACTCTTTAAACTATTCTAACAACAACCAACATTCACTCTTTAAACTATTCTAACAACAACCAACTTTTTAATAGAGTAATCAAATGTCTGAAATGATAAGATCTCCATTTAGAATAATAATTGAACACCCTTTGCATCTTGCATGTATCCAACCATGTATTACATTGCATCACTTTAATTTCCTCAATCTTTGGAAGATTCATATGAAGGTTGGGTTAATCCACAAATAGTGTAATCATCTTAGTTACTTAGCCCAACATAAATATTTGTGAAGAAAATCTCTATTTTTTTCAATCATGCCACCATCCAGATTTAGATTAATATCTTGGTGTCAAATTATTGATATTATGCAAGGAGGACTATCTGGAATTTGTTTATATATGTTTCGGAGAAGTCACTGATTCTGTAAAAAAATGACAACAATCAATAAGCCCAATATATTTTCCTTTCTTGGCTATGAATCGTGATAGAAGCATCATAGCTCTTAAGTGCTACTCAATTCCAACAGGCCATTGCAAGACATGAAATTCAACATGAGCCATATCTTGTTGGACATTACATGCTACCATCCCGTGCAGCAACTATGAAACTGTATAGAGATAAGTATCTGGTACATTACATGGGAAAATTTATGTATACAACATCTCCTTCTCCCATGACCACTACGTGATTAGATTATCATATGGTATTTATAGGCCATGGAAAATGGATCGTTTGGCCTAGTAATTTTGGTCTCTCACAAACACAAGATGAGATATAACGACTGCTCAAAGAATGATGGATTTCAAAATCGGGTGATGAGCTCCATTCACTTTTTCATACCTGGTAAGAACCCCTTTTATGTTAAATGCCTTGAAAACAAGCTTCTTAGTGTACTTATATTTGGGGGCTGTTCCAAAGTAATGTGATAGATCATGGGCTCATGCTAGCCCTTGCTTACAGATAATCAGAGTCGAAAGATATAACAATCATTTAATTTTATAATCCTTAACCACAACTCAACCAGTTATGCAGAGGATGGTCCTGTTACACATTCTAATTCTTATGCAAGAGATTACTTAACAATTGTTTCCGTTTGGGTTGCAAGTATCAGGCTATCTCTCTCTTTCTATATTTTGTATTACTATTAGAAGATTTCTGTGTGGCAAACCACAATAGTCATGGCTCTTCAGAGCCCATATTACCTTCTAATAGAAACACAATTTTCTATGAGGCCTAAAGGCCTTTCTCATTCTTGACTATAGTGATGCTAATTTTGCAATGTTTGCTTGAAACATATAAAAGTGGAGCGAGATGGCATCCTGGTTGGACAAATGGTAAGTCATTGGACAATCCTTCTGCTCTAATGCTATTGCACATTTCCTTTAAGTGCATGGGAGTTGATGATGGATTTTTGTAATTGCAGCAAAATATCCAAGGATTTGGTTTTGTACTATGGGGTTTCCAAGAATTGTTGGAATATATTCAACAATGCTACGGAAACCCTGTTGCTGTGGTGATAGAGTGCGATCAATACTAATGTTTTCCAATTTTTAAAGTTCTATATTAAACACAAATGAATTATGTTTACAATTATGATTGATTCACAAATGGCCTGCAAATAAATAGGTTTTGTACTAACAATTGGTTTGCAGGCATGACACTAGCATTAGAAATAGTCTACGTTGAACTTGTTGGAGAGGAATAGGTGTTCCTTCATCATAGATAGACATTTCTAATGTGTTCAGTTCCTTTGGGAAATTTTGGGACCTTTTGTAATTGTAGGCTCGAATGGATCTTGTCATCCTTTTTCCATGTGATTACCTTTAGGCTTTAATGCTTTTATAATCTAAAAGTCTTTTAGATTCTTCAAAATCACATAACGAACAAGCAATATCTTAGAAAATTACAAAGTTGTTGCTGTAGTGAGAGGATTCAAAGCATATTATATGACTTTTAGAACTGGTACAAGTTTTGATTTGAATTTGAATGGTTGGATTGGTGCAACATTGGTGAATTCAACAACAAATGATTGAGACCAAACTTCATCCATTATGTATGTACCTTCCAGATTCTACAGTTAGTAAATTTTCGTCACACTTCGTCTTCGTCCAATAGATTTGTGGCTTTCATCACATCTGCTGCTTAATCAAAATATAAATTTCCTCCAAATTGCAACTCACAAACTGAGTGACCTCCTAAAAGCTCTCAAGTCTCCTTAAAACTATGGCTTTATATAAAAATTTGAGCTTGTTCAAATCTACGCAAATTGAATCCCTTCAAATCTGCACAAATTGAATCTCTTCACAGCTGCACAAACAGAGTTCCTTCAAATCTGCACATGCATCCACAATTTTTCTTTTTAACACCTTTTTTTTCTCAGTCACCAATGCTTCTGTATTGAATAGATTGTGGATTGTACATCATGTCGTGTATAGAAACGATGCATGGGAATGTTGAAGTCAGCTTTGGAAGGACCATTGTAATCTTCCATGTGCACCACACTAGCAGAATTCAACCAAATCAGGCCTTCATGTACGGATATTTGGCTGGGAATTCAATTCGGCTGAATTTTAGCTGAATTTTGGATTTGTATTAGTGAGCTGAAATTTTTGCATACAGCTTCGCCCTTTTAATTTGTCGAAACATAGGAGAGGATGTGCTCTTTGGAAGCCAATTTCTTGGTTGCTGTTGCTTCTGTGTTAGTCACATTTGGAAGAGGGGGCGTCGAAACTGTGTTGAGACCACAAGTTGTGACTTATTAATCTTCTACAAAACCTGTCTAGAAAGCATTGCATAAAAGGTTCAATCCACCAGTTTAAAAGATTAAAAAAGAATACCAAAGCATTCATTAATACATATACAAATTCATTTCAATTAAGCGTTTTTAACCATGGAGGTTGTATCAAAGCATTCATTAATATATATACAAATTCATTTTAATTAAGATTTTTTTAACCATGGAGGTTGTGTCTTAATTTCTTCTTATCCATCTAAATGTTTAATAAATTCCATGTTCAAGATAAAATGGATCCATGCTTATTTGGTTAGTGGGAAAAAATCATTACAATTTTTCAATGACATGAATTTACACATGAAAATATCATATATAGCTCCTTATAATCCTGAACTTTTGTCATGATTTTGGATGATATACACTGCTAACCATAAAAACATGAATAGTGTATTTGCATATTAAAATCTAATATCTATCAAGGCTTCTAAGGAAAAGAAAAAATTCACTGCTCCAAAATTCTCCATACAACCAAGTGTTCAACTGGTCTTTCAATTGGAGGTACTTCATTTTATCTTTTTGAGTATCCTCAATAGATAGTGTTATCACTTCTACTCTGGTGTTTTTTCCCTCAACTCTGAGGAAATTTTCCATTACTTTGAACAACCATAGATTCTTATTTTTTCAAGTGTTTTCAAATTGAAAAAACTCTTGGGCAATATTTTCAATGCTTGGCATTCCATGACTGTAAGTATTTTAAGGGAAAGCATTGCTCCCTGCTCTATTTCTGGGAACGCTTCTAACTTCTCTAATTCAACAAGTGAAAATATTTCCAACAAAGGAAATGCCCCTGGATCACCAAATTCATCAGGAAACTTCCTTAACTTTGAACATTTAACTATCTGCAGTCGTCTTAAACTTCTCAGTTTATGTAACTGTGAAAGCTCTTCTAACATTTCACAGTTGAAAAATTTAAGAATGGTCATATTTTGGAAATTGCAAAATTTGTTCTCTATTTTTACTAAACAAGAACATTCCAGTGACAGCCTACTTAACATTAACATATTAGTCAGATCATGTGGTAGGCTTTGCATCTCTGTGAGTGTTAAGTCAAGGTTGTCCATTTGAGTCATAGCCCCCAATATGCCCTCAGGAAAAATGTCCCCATTGTTTTTTAGCAGTAATGTTTTAAGCTGCTCTAAACTGGCCAAATTGTGAATGGAGGCCACTTTTTTGGATCTCTTGTGTTCACCTTCTCTTTTCCATAGAGTTTCACTTCCATACATCAATAAATACTGCAAAGAGGTAAGCTGTGAGATAGTGCAAGGAAGGTGCTGTAAATCTTTACAATAGTCGAGGCACAGAAATTTCATGGATCTCAACTTATGAAGGTCAGATGGCAATTCTCTGATGCTAGAACAACCAAGATCAAGGATCTCTAGATTTATAAGATTTATAAGCGATGCAGGCAGTCTCTTGATGGGCATGTATTTTAACCTGAGGCACACTAGCTGTTTCAAACACCCCAGACTTTCTGGCAATGCCTGCACTGACGTGCAACTCAAATCCAAAACCTTAAGAGAGATCATACTTCCAATAACCCTCTTTGGAATTTTTGTTAAATTGAAATTTGCATGCATTAACAATGAACAGATTTCTGGAGCTAGAAATGACTGAGGAAGTGAACTCACTTGGTTGGCTGTCAAGAAAATACGAGTGCGTGCAGAGCATTCATTTTCGTTCAACTCTGTCAAAGCCCGACCCACACGACAGTAGAAATTTTCTTCCTCCTCTGCAATTCGAATTCCCAAATCACGCAGGACGTCGTGCATCTTGAACAAGTATACATGCCCATCAACGTCTCGCATGATCGGTTCAATCAAGCAACGATCTGCCAAAAAGTCGAGGTAAATCCTTCCCATCTCAAATGGGTCACAGGAAATTTGATGGCGATCTTGCAGCATCGTTTTGGGAAGTAGTCTTTCTCCTATCCACAAAGGAATAACCCACTTGGCGTGAATAATTTGATCTTCTAAGAAGGTTGCAGCTATGTAAAGAAAGCAGAATTGCATATGAACATCCTCGTTGCAGAGTGCATCGTAACTTAACCTTAGGCAATCATGGACGCTGTCCGCGTTTGGCAGGGTCTGGGCAGCCCAATCCCATTGTTGTTGATAAGTACTGCCCGCCATGGCCCTCCCTATTACTTTTAATGCAAGGGGAAGCCCTTCACACTTCTCACAAACAACCTTGGCCTTTTCTTCATCGACGTTTGAGGGCGGATTCCCATTATTAAAGGAAAAGCATGATAAGTAAATAACTTCCAACTGTCATCTTCAGTCAAGTCCTCCATTGTTATTGTGTGCTTCTCTGCAACTCCCAGTTTCAACAGTGCGCTCCGATTCCTCGAACTGACAATAACTTTGGAGTTAGGGTGGTCTCTTACAGGTCGCAGTATGCCCAATCCGTCCAACAATTCCATAGCATTCTCTCCCCATATATCATCTAAAAACAAGGAAAAACTCCTACTCTGCTGCAATGCTTCATTCAACCATATTTTTACATCTTCTTCGTCCATATTTTCACCCAAATCTACATTTTTTTGTCTGGCTATTTGTGTACAGAGTTCATCCCTAAGATTTTTAAGTAACGGACTTTGCGAAACAGTCCGCCAAAGCATTAATCTGTCGACGAAACGATTGCGTACCTTTTGGCTGTTGAAGAGTTTCTTGAGAAGCAGAGTTTTTCCGGATCCGCCCTTTCCAAGAATGCCAATGTTCTTGGCCTCTGCATCATCTAACACCAACTTGTCCAGATTTTCAAGGGCTTTGTCTTGTCCCACTATAAGGGGTTCATCGATCAACTTCGTCCTCGCGGTGCCCGTTGGAGCATGAGCGCTGGCTTGGGCAATGCTTGCAGAACTCGTTGATGCTGAAGCCTGCATGTGAGCTTCCACCGTTGCTGTCATTTTCCCGACATGAGCTACTAGCTCCTGAATTTGGGCAATGACAACCAAATCAGAGGATTGTAGATGCCGGGTGATATTTGAAATCAAACCGGTGATCTTTTTGCTCATCTTATAACGAAGAATAACGTTATACGTTGGTATAGTACAGTGTAGTGCCAGTTCTGCTGCTTCTTTGAGAAGAGCATCTGACGTTTGAAACCATCTGTTAACAGCTGAAGCCTTATCTTTGTCCATGTTCAATGCCCGTCTGCGTTGCTGAATCTGCAAGATGATAGGCTCGATCATCATTAACTTTTCCTTTAAAGCGTTCAGCTCTTTCTTGCAGCGACAGGCAATGTTAATGTGCTCAAATATCCGGTCGATTGCCATTTGCAGGCCAGCACCAATAAGTCCAGAGGCAAAACCAGGATCGGGCATGATATGATACAGACGGTGGAAGTAATTTATGCAATTCTTCTCAAAACTACACCCTATTTCTGAGAAAGATATGCAGTCTATAGAGTCTCCAGTGAAAATTCCTTCATGTATTTTTTTTCACACATGAAGGACAGTTTTAAATTTATAAAACTGTGTTTCAAAATGACAATGAAAATAGGAAGTGGGATATGGGCTAACCAAAAGGCCCCAGCTGCGGTCGTTGTCAACTTGTCAGGGCCCACTGCCGCCAGGCCTGACATCTCGATGTCCATATCAAACTGTAGCGTAAGGAAAATTTAATGCCTTTCATCCATCTCCCCATCTCGAATTCATTCAACAATTTTCTGAGTTCAGGTTCAAATTGAACGCCGTCATCCTCTGTGCGCGCTTTCAGGTATAATACCGAATTTAGGAAATGGAGTATCAAAGAGAGGAGTCCGGCAAACCAATCCAAAAATTATTGTGCGCCACGGATGGATTGGTCTATGCATAACCCAATCTGTCAAGAGCCAAACGCATTCAAAGGTGAACGCCAAAGAAAGCACAATGAAATCGAGTTTCATTACAAGAAGGAAATGATCAAAGGGTTGGAATTACTTGCACCGAAGGCAAACAAGGTGGGTATTTGACTTGTTCTGGTTCATAATTATTTTCTTTTATTTGCATTACTAAAAACATCAAGCACTCTCGCGAAGTGCCAATAAGAGTCCAAATAAGAGTCCAAATGCCGAAGCCCACACAAACAGTAGGCCAAGAGAATCCACGTGTCAACACCAGCAGATATAAATAGGAATGCCCAAGTGTATGTTTAATTTTGATATGTCATCTATAGCCCGCCAAGGGAGTCATTGATAGCAAATGTCAAAGTTTACGCTGAAGACATGATCCTTGTTAGCTTGAGATGCTGATCTCCATCGTCCGTGAAACAGATTAAATGAAGAAATAGCTATGCTATGCTAATGCACAAATGGGTTTGTAATACCAGAAATAAGTTATATTGGTAATGCCTGCCTATTGATTACTTATGCTTGGCATTCTTTTCAATAGACGAGGCAGAGTATTTGATGGCGAAGGGTTTTGTAAAGATATGAATCTTTTAAATATTTCTGAAGATGGATGCACTTACAGTCAGGTCTTCAAATATGAATAAAATATAAAGTAAAAGTCAATATATAAAGTAAAAGTCTTTAAATATTTCTGAAGATGGATGCAGTTACAGTCAGGCCTTCAAATATGAATAAAATATAAAGTAAAAGTCTTGACAGGTTATGAAAAACCTGCTTGCAGACACAACATTTTTTTATTTATGAAAGTTATGCCCTTGGTCACAAATCTTTTTTATTATCACGATTCAAAGGTCTTAGAACATGCCTTTATGTGCTCGACTCGAATTGCATGGTCATTTGCATCTTTTTCTGACAAGCTAGATGTGTTTTGCAATTGCGGATTGGTTGCACAGGTGACAAATTCATTTTGAGGAAAATGAATTTCTTTGACAAAATAGCGGCAGCGTGTTCATAATAGATATCAAAATGTAGCTTGCCACGGGATAACATGCCCTTCCCAGGTTCTCAATGCCTTCACAAAAACTATAAGCTCTTCCATATGAGGGATAGCATGCCCTTTTTCCTCAAAATAATACAGGCTTTAGAGTTACCATATAGTCTATGGTAATTGAATGCCTATGAGAGGGAGTCATTGTTTTGTTATGTGGATTTATGTAAATTTTTAATGACAAATAGTTTGGACAATAAGCTCTTATCTACAACTGTTTTGTAACTTTTTACATTATTAATTATGAATATAGTCATCTTTGTAAATATGTATTATATTTGTAAGTAATATGAATGCAACTAGTACCACATTGCTTAAGTTAATATACATTGAGAAGTGTAACAATAGTAATTAAACAATAAAGAAATACATGTATTTTCCTCAGTATGTATATATATAATATGTTTATTTCTTTTAATTTTTTGGATTTTTTTTAGTTATATATATATTTTTATAAAATTTAAATACATATACAATCATTTATTTTCAAAACTGTGAAAAACTTTTTATATTTTAACATACAAATAAATTTTAATATTTTAATTTGATAAGTTTAATCTCTCAATATCAATGTGCATATGACTAGATTTTAAAACTTGAATGTACGAGTTAAGTTGTAACCCACAATCTACTATAATTTTTCATAACATTGTTTTTGATAACCCTTCTTTCACAGATCGCGTCTTCTCTTTGTTGAACAAATATAATCACGAAAGTTGAGGCATTGTATGGGAGACTGGAAGGTTGCCAAAAAAATGTAATTTTTTTTATTGAGACACAAAGTCTATTTAATAGATAAAAGAAAATCACTGAAATCGAGGCATTTACAATATAATTGTGGAAGACACACTGCCTAAACATGAATTTTCATTACGAAAATGATTTTGTTCATGTTCCAGATTACCCAGAGAATGATTTTGTTCATGTTAAAGATTACCTTGAGCTGAATATTGATGTCACATATGTGTTCCAAAGCCAAATTGATGGCATACCATTCATTTACCGAGTATTGTTTACTTCTAAGAAGATATTAGTTGTTTTCTTTGCAATAGTATAACCTATGAAAATAAAATTTAGGCGACTCGAATATGTTCCTCGATCAAATCTGTTGTAGTATTTCAGTACAAATGTTGCTCAATCACATCAAAAGTTGTAATATTTCACAAAAGTTGTAATATTTGAGTGCAAACAAACACAGTGTTCACCTTAATATGGCAGTCTTCACCTTAACACTACATATTTACTTTTTGGCTTGGGCCTTCTATATTAAAAAAATGCCTCTATACAAATGCAAAATACATTTTATTTTGTATTACATCAAAAGTTGTAATATTTCAGTGCAAACAAATACAGTCTTCACCTCGCCTTAATATGACAGTCTTCACCTTAACATGACATATTTACTTTTGGCTTGGGCCTTCTATAGAAAAAAAATGCATTTATACAAATGCAAAATACATTTTATTTTGTGTTTTTACTTTTGGCATGCAATACTCTTGCTCTTGTACATATTATTAAAAATTATATGAAAAAAGTTTTGGGGTTTTGGATGAAAATGAGTTTACATTACCAAACAAAGAATATCGGAAGTGGGATTTTCTTTTTTAATTTTAATTTGTTGTTTATCTTTGTTTTGAATGTATAAAAGAATTTATTGCTTTAGAGTAAGCATATTGAGTAGAGCACCAAGATCAAGCAAGTGATAAAATCCTAAAATTTCTTATTGGATTCAGTTGAAGTCAAATAATAGAATCTTTAAGTTAAGGAAGGGCTGATTAGAAAATAAATAGTTGTTTTTGAGTTTCAAAGTGTGTTCTAAAAAACAATGATTCTTAATTTTTACCTAATCTCTTGGCATATATGTAACACAACCACTTGTGATTGATCTACATATCTATAAGTCATTAAATTAAAAAATGTTATGAACCAGTTTATAAATTAAAAAAACACATGTAATCAATTTATAAATTAAAAGAAATCAAACAAGTAATAAATTTAATAGAAAATAAGGTGCTGGAATGCTTGAGGAAAAGGAATGAACTTTTTTATGTCATCTATAAAAAAATTCATGTTTAGACATTGTGCCTTCCACAATTATATTGCAAATGCTTCGATTTTAATGATTTTCTTTTGTCTATTAAATGGACTTTGTATCTCAATAAAACAAATTACATTTTTTTGGCAGCCTCCCATACAGTGCCTCAACTTTTGTGATTATCTCTGTTCAACAAAGAGAAGACGCGATCTCTGCATCCTCCCATACAGTGCCTCAACTTTTGTGATTATCAATGTTCAACAAAGAGAAGAGGCGATCTCTGAAATAAGGGTTATCAAAAACAGAAGAGAGTGTTAATTGATAGTGTCAAATCTCAATTGATAGTGTTAATTAAAGACTTATATGGTAAATTTAATATAAGACTTACTTATAGTTGTCTCTTATTCTTTGCGTCAATTCATGCTATAAGGTGAGGATCTGCATGCATAACAATCCTTAGTTATGACTATGAGATGAAGATTTAAAGAGAAGATGATGTAAAGACAAGTAACTTTTAGATGTATTTTGGTGGCGCTGAGGATAAATGTTGTGAGAAACCACAAATGTTTGGAATGATGGAGGGAGATTACATTATGATCATGCCACCCATCGTGATTATAATTTATCTTATTTCCAATATTTTGAATGATGAGTTGAACTTTATAGCATAGGAATTTCAACATATTGACAAATTTATATAGATGGGTAATTTCAAATGTTTCCCTTCTTTTGAAATGTTGATATAAATTATGCCCCTCTTGATTGGAAGGGTAAAATTCAGATTTTAAATTTCTTTTGAAGGGCAATTTTAACTTTACACTTCTGGAAAGGGCTAGAACCCTTTGGAAGGGCTGTGAAGGGTTCAATTTTGAACGCTGTCTATCAGTCATTCGAAACTCTGATCGCCCGTCCCCAAGACACTGATCTTTAAAAACGTTTGGTTACTTTCTACTTGTGCAGTTACTCATTCATGCTGGTCGATCCTTATTGTTTTTACGAGGAAACCTATTGTAATTGATCCCTTTAAGAGAAAGAGCTATGGGGTTTTCATGTCCAAATAACTCTTGTTCTTAAAGAAATCTATCAAGAGTTCATTGAAGAGGATGCCGACTAGAGACCTTTATTCTGCCTACTGTGGCAGTCTCACAATGTAGGTTCAAGAGCCAACCTTCATTCCTGTGGCGTCCTCACACTGTAGGTTCAAGAGCCAACATTTATTCCTCTGCCTACTATGGCGTACGTACTCACTACTGTAGGTTCAAGAGCCATTCATTCGAATTGGGAAGAGCATGCGAAAGCCATATATTGGCAGTAGGAAGAGGCGATAGATATTTTGGTATTTGTCATTTGATATGAGGTGGAGATTCATCCGCCAATGATGAATAATCCAATCGATAATTTGTTGGTCATCTTTACCTGCACATGCTTAAAAGTTCTACAAGTATTTTGATTGTTCGCAAATTCGAAAGTTTACAATCATTTTTATTCTTCTTAAATTCTAAGTGAAAACCTCTTCCTATTTGTAGCTTTTTATTTTTGGGATTCAATGTACACTCTTCCTATTCGTAGTTTTTTATTTTTGGGATTCAATGTACACTGCATAAGTTGGCTATGTTAAATTAGTTTTTACTCTTCAAACGATATCTTTCTTCATAAAAGGTGTTTTAGGTTTTACACTTCAACCTACATCTTTATCTACAAAGAGTTTTTTAATAAATATTTAATATTCATATACATCACATTATTTGAAATATGGTTATTATTAAAAATGTGTATTAGTATTCTATATTATTAAAATTAAAATTGATTTATAATCGTTTTCTAGAATAAAAATAAAGTTTTTTCTCATAAATTTACAAATAGTTGGGATGTTCTAAGCAAATTAAATTTTAATAAATATTTCCAAAAAATATTGAATATAATTTAAATCATTTTTTATTATCTCAAATTAAATATTTATAATAAATTAAATTATTATATATAAAGAAATTAATATTTCAATATATAATTTAAAATCAATTTTTATTAAAAAAAAAGCAAATAAAATTAATATTATACAACATTGAATCTAATTTTAATTTATAAGGCTTACCAAAGGTAGAATAGAGAGTGAATGAGTGTACAAATAAAGGCACTTCTTGTGTAAGGTCACTCATTAAAAACTCCGTAAGTACCAATGTAATAAAAAAATTCTAATCCCTAATTTCTTTGTATAAAATCACTTTCATATGAACCTTAAAAAAATTTGATTTGAAAGAAAATCACAAAATAAAAATTAATAATTTGAAAATATTTTTTATTATTATCATGCGTACAACCCACTAAACGTTATTTTTATTAATAAAAAATAAATTTTTAATTATAGGCCAAAATAAATGTCGCCAAGAAAAACAACCTAATATAGGGGAGATGTTGTAATCTTCCTACCTAACAAACCAATAAAAAAGTAAAAGTTTAATTATTCGTAAAAAAAATGAGGGTCATGAAAAAAACACAATATGGGGGAGATGTTGTAATATTCCTACCTAACAAAATAATAAAAAATAAAAAAATTGAATTATCCGCAAAAAAATGTTGGCCTTGCACATTGTTTTAAAACCATGTGCATGGCCTTCTAAACAACCCAAGGTTTTATTGTACATGATTTAGGAGGGCCTTGCACATGGTTTTAAAACCATGTGCAAGGCCTCCTAAACAACCCAAGGTTTTATTGTACATGATTTAGGAGGGCCTTGCAAATGGTTTTAAGACCATGTGCAAGGCCTCCTAAACAACCCATGGTCGTAGGAGAGTTTTCCGTCATAAATAATATTAAATCTTAATAATAAAAATATTATATGTGCACCTTAAATAAAATATGTGTCTTCTAGTTTGAATCAAAACAATGGCTATATATAGGACACACCAAACTTGATAGTTCATTGAGTGCAATACCTAAGAATAGGTTTACACCTAGAGAGATTTGATCCCTCGGGGTGGGATCTTGATAGAACCTAGAATTTGGATCTGGGTGTAAAAACATTTAATTTTAATTATTTTTAAATATTAAATATTATATTTTATAAAAGGTTAATAGTAAAAAAATTAAAATATCAATATATATCTTTATTTTGTCCTTCTAGAAGACTTTTATTTAATATTATATGGATATATATATATATATATTTTATTTTTTTCTTTAACCTTGTTATTACATTATATATTTAAAAAAAAAATTAAATCATTTATTCATAGCATGATGACGATGATTAACGACCAACTTTGGTTTATAGGACCTTAGAAAGGATAATACTTGGTTTACTTTAAAATCATGTTTCTGTGCTAAAAAAGGTTGTCAAGAAGCTTTCCAAGCTCACTATAGTTTTGGAAAGTTAGGAGGTTATAAAGGTTTGTATTGTAACAAATACTATGAAACTTCGATCTAATGTGGGTGTAAGCAAAGCACTGTAAGAGAAAGTGCTTTTCACCCTCAACTCTCATAGACTCACATAGATAGCAAAGCCTTTCCACCCATGAAGTTTTAGGAATAGACCAACACCTTGTTTTCTTATGGAGTTCATGAGAGTTCATTCTAATCTTAGCTATATTAATTTTCTTCTACTAGCTAGTTACTAACTAAAGATACTTTTGATCTTTCAAATTAGGATTAATGACCTCCTTATAGTATCTTAATTTGATCTTAGCCACTAAATTTTCCTCACAATTCAATTTCTCTTTAAACTTAGAAGTAATATTATTTTTGACATTATCAATATTCTCTGCAAATGTAGTTTTCACCAATGCCCCAATAGTATAATCTAGTTATATATATTTAAAATTCTAAAATCCCCATTTATTATATATTATTTTATTTATATAAATAATTTTAAATTAATTTTAAATAAAATAAATATTTAATTAGAAATAATAAAAACTAAAAATTACAAATTAATGTATCCAACTTAAATTATGATGTTGCAAGTAAATTCAAACCTAATTTCAATTTTAAATTAATTTGAAATTTCAAAAAAATTATAATTCAAACTTGATATCAAATTTAAATTAATTTGAAATTTCAAAAAAATCATAATTTATATAAATATTTTTAAAAATATATAAAAATATAAAAATAGTTAGTTATACAAATTAAAAACACTATAACAATAACACTATCAAGTTATATGTTGTTTTACAAATGAATTTAAAAGTTTTTATCACAATTTTTTTTACAAATAAGTTTAGGAGTTTCCTCTGATTAATATGAAGATTGACAAATATATTAAATTCAAAACCCTTTACCTTATTTGAAAGATTTTAAGGATACTTGGAAATAAAATTAAAACATTTAAAGTAATGCCATATTATTTTAAATTTAACAAAATTATTTTTGAAAATAAAATTAGAATATTGAACATAATGCTATATTATCTCAAATTTAACAAAATTATTTATGGGGATTCATCACTAAGCATTATGATCTAAATTTTTATTTTCTACACTTATTCCATGGTAACATAAGTTTTCAAAATAATGTAAATTATTGAATTTACTTAGGAGGATATCATTTGATATTAATGTAGTTAATAGGCAAATAATGTAAAGAGAATAATTTGAGTTGCTAAAAAAAGGCACCAAACTTTTATTATTGAAGAGGAATTTAAATATCTCACCAAAATTATCTATATACTTTTATTATTGAAGAGGGAATTTAAATATCTTACTCTTGTACTTTAAAAATATTCTAAAACATAAGAAATGATAAATTAAAGTTTCATTAATCTAAGAGATTTTATTCTTTGAATACATTATACACTTTATTATGAAGTTAGTAATCTCCATTCTTTCAGGTTTAATGAAACAATCATTTTTATTTAAGTTTGACATATACATAAAAGTCATTTATACAATGTCAATAATAAATTTAATATAAGATATAGCACCATTCTCAAATGGAATTCTATGACTTTGAAGCCAAGACTTAAAATGACATCAAATAGGAAGATTATGACTAGGAACAATCTTCTTTGTTTTCCTTTAGTCAACCATAATGGTCTTGAAACACTCAATAAACAAATCTTTAGTTGCTTGAACATAAGGGACAAGGAGTGAAATAGTTTAAAAATAATAAGGTACATTACATCAGTTAATGTACTTATTAGGACATAAAGGCCTTCATGAGATATAAGGTCTATATCAATATCCCACCCAAGAGCATATGAAAGTAGCAGACCAAGGAAACTCCCATTATAAAGGTTAAGAAAGAAATACATTTCCTTTCTGTGAATATCTATTTCATCATTAACATTGATCAAATAACTATAAATATGAATTATCACAATAGATGGAAACATGAAATCATTTCTGACATTATTAAATAAAAACATAATAAAATAGGAAGAAGTTAAGGTAAACAAAATACTTATTTGAAATAGAATTATCTCGGTGACTGAATTGGTGGCTACAACATTACACCTTACTTGAATAATTGACAATAGATTGGTTTATGGTGCTCACATCTCTAAGGGAGTTTCCTTGGATTGCTACCTTCTTATACTCTTGGGTGGGGGATATAACCATAGACCTTATATCTCACTCGGCCCTTTATGTCCTAATAAGTACATTAACTGGGGTAATGTACCTTATTATCTTAAATGGTTTCACTGTTCGTCCATTATGTTCAAGCAACTAAAGTTTCTTTAGTGAGTGTCTAAAGACCCTTATGTTTGACTTAAGGAAAACAGAGAAGATTGTTCCTTGTCAAATCTCCCATAGAATTCCAATGAAGAATGATCATTTATCTTCTATTAAATTTATCATTGATATTGTAGAAATCACTTCTATTTATACGTCAAACTTGAATAAAAATGTTTCTTTCATTGAACCTCAAGGATGGAGATTAGTGGGTTCATAATAAAATGTATTCAAAGAATAGATTATATAAGGTTAATGAACCTTTAATTTATTGTCTTTAATTTTTTAGAATGACCTCATCAAAAGCTAATAAACATAATCCTTTATAGTATTTTTGAAAGTACAAAAATAATATCTTTATTTTCACTTTAGTTGAGATTATTTCTCTATTTCATCAATTAAATTATCTGTTTTGAACTATTTGAATTGTAAACCATCCTAAAGAGTATGAGTAATTTCCTCTTCAATAATAAAAGTTAAAATAATTTTGATGATTTCATTTAGAAACTTCAATTATTATTTTTACATTATTTGTCTATTAACTACATTAACAATAAATGGTATCCTTTTAAAGAAATTCAACGATTTATATCATTTTGAGAACTTATATCATCATGAAACAAGAGTAGAAAATCAAAATTTAGATTATAATGCTTAGTAATAAATTCCTACAACTAATTTTGCTAAATTTGAAATAATATAGCATTGTGTTCAATATTCTAATTTAATTTCCAAGAATAATTTTGTTAAATTTGAGATAGTATGACATTATGTTCAATATTCCAATTTTTCATATTCATTAAAAAAAATGTCTTAATATTTTGTAAAAACATTATGATAAAACTGTCTTAATATTTTGTAAAAAAATTATGATAACAACTTTTAAGTTCACTGGTAAGACAAAATTAATGGGATAATAAAGATGGGTTATTGTTATAATATATTTTTTAAAATTTGTTTAATTAAATACTTTTATTTTTATATTTTATTTTTGTTTTTAAAATATTTATGTAAAGTATATATAAAATTTAATTTTTAAATTAATTTAAAATTTGAATTGAGTATAATTAGTTTTGATTTAGGTTGAATACATTGATTTTTAAATCATTTATTATTTTTATTATATTATTTAAATATTTATTTTACTTTAAATTGATTTTAAATAATATTTATATAAATAAAATAACATATCAAAATTTATAATTTTAAATATTAATTGAATGAAATAACATTATTTTAATGCTATGAATAAATGATTTTTAATTTTTTAAAAACATATAATGTAATAACAAGAATAAAGAATAAAAAATATATGTAGGGTTAATAGTAAATAAAAGTTTTAAGAGAGGAATAAAATAAATATATAGAGTTGATATTTTTAAATTTTTAATATTTAATATTTATTATTTTATGATATTTTTTAAAAATTTGTATTTTTTGTATTTCTGGAATTTTTATATAAATGTTTTAAAAGTATATTTATTCATCGTCTATTGTATGTAAATATTTATTCATCCTCCATTATGAATTATAATTTGATTTAATATTTTATAATATATTAATTTTGTTTGAGATTTCTTTTATATAATTAATTTTAAATTTGAATATTTAAATTATTTTTTAAAATATTAAAACTATGTAAATATTAGTTTAATTTATTATGTTCTCCCTGAGGGGATATATATGAATCGCTCAAGGTGATTATCTGAAGCAATTTGTTGCAATTTTTAAAAAATCATAGAATTTTTCCTATAGTTTGTATTAAATTTTTTTTGAGAATTATTTAAATATTCATTTATCTTGATTTTTATTGGTTTATACAAGTGACGTAGGCATGGGACTTTGTGCCCCAAGACCCGGCGGCGGGCTAACGTCAGCAGCATTGACTAGTCAGGTGGATTAGTTGAGAGTTTGACATAATTTTTTGTGTGTTTTGTAAAGTTTATCAAAGTGATGGGCGAGATATGTTCATTGCTTATCATGACCCCAAGCACGTTCTCCGCGCACGCCGAGGTAACGTCTATCAAACCCTCCAGACCCATCTTTTCCGATCCCTGGTTTTTACTGTTCCGCGTTTTATTTTATTTTCACGTTCCTGACACGACGATGGTAATGGTAATTAATAACTGACTAAGGAATCGATTGCTTATTCTTTTGATCTTTGCATTTATGACTCTTAATTACTCTTTTGATCCTTGCATTTATGATTCTTAGTCTGCGTATGAAACAAGCAATCAAGTTCAATGTCTGCCAAAGCAAACTGACATAGTCTTAGCTTTAGTTCTAGTGCACACCACCTTGGTTGTTACGAGATTTATTGTTACGGTGGGCTGGCACTGAGGCTTTCTGTAACACAGAATGAGTATGAGTCTAGATAACATTGGAGAAGAAATGGATCCAACTTTACATGAACTGCCCGATTTTCCTCCGCCCCCTGAAACTCCATTAGAACCCATGGAATTCTTGGCTCGTTCATGGAGTATTTCTGCTCTGGAAGTTTGTAGAGCTCTGGCGCCATTGAAGTTACAATGCGAAGAGGATGTCGAAGCAGGGGAATTAACGAATTCTAAGGTCGAAGAATGGCGTCCTTTTACTGTGGGTTCTTCAGAACAGACTTCACAGTTGGTTATGGACAACATTCTTTCACAGTCTGTAAGTATTTATGCAATATTCGTTCATTTTGTTTAAGAAATAAGCGTTGAAGTTATTATATATCTGATTGGGTCCCTACATGTTTTGCAGGTGAGTAAACAAGCCAAGGCGTCGGAGAAATCATGGCGGGTCAAAGCTGAAAAGAAGGGCAAGAAAAAAGACAAGTACCGTGCTCAGAATGCTGATGTACAGGCCGCTATGTCAGTGGGAGGAGTGGCTGTGGCTGCGGCTGCCGTGGCGACTGCAACGGCGCGTTGTCAGGATGATAGGGGCCAGTCGAAGACGAGCATGGCCGTGGCATCGACTGCTGCCCTCGTTGCAGCACAGTGTGTCGAGGAGGCAGTGTCCATGGGAGCTGATCGCCATCAACTGGCTTCTCTCCTTACTTCTGCTGTTAATGTTAAGACACCTGGAGATATCATCACTTTGACAGTAGGAGCAGTTACAGGTACTGCTACTCTGAGGAGCTGGTGTTTCTTGTTCAGAGTTCTGAAAATCTAAGGAGCTGGTGTTTCTTGTTCAGAGTTCTGAAAATCTAAGGAGTTGGTGTATTTTGGAAACATCCATATATATAACATCTGGTTGATTGGTAGCTAAATAAATATGTTTGATGGGTAGCAACTAAAAAGTGTGTTTTGTGTTTTCTACCAACATTTATGATTGATTGGTTGCTAGATAAATGTGTTTACTGGATTGTTCTTGATCTGTAGGTTGTGTTTCTTATTAACAACTAACATTGATCTAACAGTTGATTTAACCATGGCCAGATGAATATGGTTGTAATGTCTATTTGATTGGGCTATTTTTTCCAATAGTTATCTTTATGAGCACTCAATATCCAACCTGTAGGACTCCAGCATGGTGAATATGAACTGTTGGATTGATTGTTAAATAAGATCCAACCGTTCACATCCACCCCTTGACATTAAATTAAATGCTGCACTACAGGTGAATATTGAACACCATCCTTTTGTGATGGCTGTGAAACAATACCTATCTTGTGAATTCTTAGAATTGCTCTTATCTATCTTGTTGCTTACAATAAAATCTCCTTTTTCAACCTTTTTCTTTTGGTGTCACAGTTGTTTGGATATATTCTATATAACTTGTTCTGACAGGCTTCCTCTTCCCTGATTTGTGTCAACAGCTCTACGTGGAGCAGCAGCTATGAGAGCTGCAAAAGAAATGCAGAATAATGCAGCAGTTATTCCATATGAAAAAGGTTCTAATAATCCAACAGCTGGATTGCATGGAGATTTGCTTTCGGCTGACTCAGAACATTGCAGCCTGGATTTACTAGCAAGAGGATTTGAGCTACTGAAACGCACACGAAACGGTTTGTAATCAACATGGTCATGTTTACATTTGGCTATGAATTTATCTCAAGCGTCAACTAATCCCTGCTTTGGCCATGCTTCTGGTTGTTTGTAACAGGTGACCTACATTGGAAACTGGTTTTTGTATACATAAAAAATGGGGAGGTAAGTAGGCCGTTGTTGTCTGAGAAGTTCCCACATTTGTTTGTGCAAATGTAATAGTTGCTTAATTCTTTGCAGGTAAGTTCCCACATTTGTTTGTGCAAATGTAATAGTTGCTTAATGCTTTGCAGGTGGTGGTGAAACTTAAGAGCAAGCACATCGGTGGTACTCTGGCGAAGAAGAAAAAGCGTAAGTAGGAAAACATGCGTGTGTTTTGTTTTTGCAATATTGCTGTATTTTTTTGGAAACTGCTCTTTAAAAGTAATGAAACTGGTGATATGGCAGGCTTGCCTGCTTGGCCTGGCAGAGAGTCATTGGCAGGATCAGGAACAGAGGAGAGATGTTATTTTGGCCTTGAGACTGCTGGTGGAGTAATATAGTTTGAATGCTTGAACTAGATTGTTCATCGAATATGCACAGAAGGGGTTGCACAGTTGCTTTCTTTGGCACAAAGTGAGAGATCCAGGCTCCAGAGAATGATACCCTTGTCTTGACAGCAGCTACCTTCTAAATTTGTCTAAACCCAGATGGTCCCTATTTATCGCAATGTGTTGTAGATAAATTGAATGTCATTACTCATTTTCAGTTCAGAGTCATGTCCACTTGTAACCAATTCAAATGCACTGCCATATCTTAAATTTCATCAAAACTTCGGAAAAACAATGTGATCATTTGTGTTTTTCAGAGGAAGTCGAAGATAACTGTTTGAAGCCAGGAATTTGGGTTGCATAAATCTCTAACAATTTTGCATAAATTTGAGCGAACTAAGAGTGTACAGGTGAGAACATTCAAATTACACACAGCAAGGAAGGTGATGAACTGCGAAGAAGTACACTAATAACAATCTCAACTAATACAATTTTTGGGAACGATTTCTTGGCCCCTGGCCGTAGCGATTCATGGCAGTAATGATCTTCCCTGGCCATATCCTACCTCATGGGTCTGACTGGCTGTAATTAATCCTGGATGTTAGGCTTCCATGGATGGTTCTTTTGGGGACGGTAATTCATCTAGTTCAATGGCTCCCCCACTTTTTTTCCACGAGGGAAACGTCCGGAAAGAGCCTAGTTCACTTAGATTGATGCTTCTGCATAAGTTGATACACAAGATTATGTTCGTGATGGAGATTACGATGCGAAAGAGCCAGATTCTTCTGTTCAAGATTGAGAACAACCACCACCAGCATTGGCTATGATGGTGGTTGGCTATGACTGACGCTACTGCACTTCTGACTGACAGCCCCTCTGATAATATAATAGAATGGGTAGTATCAATAACGCCCACTTGTTTAAGGATTGCTACAGCTTGTCCCCCCAAAAGAGAAGGAAGGATCAGTTCCTAGCGGTGAATCCTACTATATGTTCGAAACGTAATGAAATGCGACTTAGATCAAATACAGTATATAGAGCTGCAATCAGGGCCTATAGGACTTGCCTTGAGACAGAGAACATCATTCCAATAAAATACTAGACCGGAGATCTCGCCAGAAAAACTAGACCATGACACCCACCTTTAAACTAAAAACTTCGACGATTATATACAAAATCATGCTTCCTCTCATGTGTGTCATATACCACATTTAAATCAGAATAATTGTTTTTCATATATGGATGTGGAGGTGGATCCTTAAGCATGTGACCTGATATCTCCTCGCATTCCAACCACTTCTTGTCTTTATTGAAGCTAGGTTGGGCATCTATACTCAATGGCTAGCGAGGTCATTAGGCCTATGACACCTCCATTGTGCCACATGGGAAGTTTCATAATTCCCATCATATCAAATAATATCCTATGTCACCCCCATCCGAAGATAAAAATACTTATCATCATACTTATCTGTAAGTTTCTTGCTCATAGATCCATAGATCAGTGGGATGATCGGATGATCATAGGAAAGATCCTGTTGTATAAACATGCTTAGTGATATCTGATATAGGAGTTATGAAAATACGTCTCAATGGACGGTGGTTCACTATGGCTTTGATGGATGGTTTCGTCAAGATAGACAATGATAAAATAACCGTATTGGTAAATAATGCAGAGAGAGATGTTGACATCAATCCCAAGAAGCCTAGGAAAATTTTCGAATAGCTAAAGATGACTTAGCTCGAGCCGAAGGCAAAAGACAAGCAATTGAGGCTGATGTAGCTCTGAAAAGTGCTCAAACACTTGTTAGGCTCACCTTTGATGGGATCGCTTTTATACTGCTGCTTATGCTTATTCTGGCCCCCCTACTGCTGCAGATTCTACTGCCCCTTACTTCCTGCTACTTCTTGATACCGCTATAAATACCGATCCTAATTAGGAACGAGCAACAGTAAAGATAAAGGGAAAACACCGGGAAAAGATAAATAAATATAGATCCCTGGTTCACAGAAAGAGCCTTGCTTACTAGAATCGTACAGGGAAGAGTAATACAAAGGAGCCTGGTCATTGAGTGAGAGCGCTAACAACCGGCCCTTCCTACCCATTACCTAATAAATTGACCTAAAAGTTCGCCAATAGTAACCATGAGGTGATATTTGCTAGCTGGTAAGCTAATACCAGTGTATCATATACATTGTTGTCAGAATTTTAGTAGTTGGCCCTTGTCATACAGTCCCAGTCATACCATATATGATAATTTAGTGCTCGTAGTATGGCTACGTCTGGTCCTCATGTTCCAGACCTTATGGCCATGCCTCAAGTTCCAGGCCTTATGTTTGAGGGCATCCCGGAAAGACTCAACCGTAGAAAGGGAAGCCAATGTATATACTGTGTTCTGTACTTATCTAGCACTTCATGATCTTGCCCTAGACTCCATGCATCACACGAGAACAAGGCTGCAATATCACCCAAAGCGCTAGCTCTCTTCTTCATGTTTTTCAGAGTTTGAACCCTAGCACTACCACCTCTTGCTTCACAACAAGAGCCATTACCTCTACAAGACAATACAAAGTGCCCGCCAGTAAGGTTGTCGATCCAATAGGTAAGTCGCAGGAGTCGATACGATAGGAGAGTCCAGTTGGTAGTATTAAATAGAAGGCGGTCAGCATGAATATCTAGTCACATGGAAGCTCTAGGAAGTGCATGAATGATCTCTACGAAGGAAGTGCAGGAAGCATGCTCGAGCAAGAAAGTGTCCAGCAGTGCAGTCAGGGCTAAGACTGAAGCTAGGTGTCCACCAGTTGGAAGCTCTACAGCTGTTAAGACTAAAGCTTGAGTATTGCAGGAGAATGGGTATAGATGTACCGTTTGAAGTTATGAACAAATGCACAATGTTCATATTTTAGTTATATTTTTTGCTATTTTTATATTTATATCAAATTTGACATAATTTATGCATCGAGAGGAGGAAGCGTGGTGATATTGAGAGAGTTGGTAAAGCAGTGTAGCGGCCTTCAGAGCCATCATCGTCTCAATGTGGTGATTTGGTGCAAAGATAGCAGAGGTGGAACTGCTTTACATTCTGTTGCTAGTAGAGGCCATCAAACCAACCGATCAGATCTTTAACAGTGGTTTGTGTTTTGGATGCAGAGTTAGAGACAGAGGTTGTCAAAAATGCTGAGGGTGAAGAGAGAAGGATGATAGCACCTCAAGAAGCTTGCACTCATATTGCAGATGTAGTGCAGGAAGTTGTAACGAATATGGAAGCTGTTGCAGAGGTGAAATATCGTGTTTTCAAAAAAGCACGTCCTAAATTAGATATGTGTGATAGGGAACTTGAAGACAAAAGAAACACATAGAGGAACTGGAAGATATTGCTCGCTTAAAACAGGCTGAGGCAGATATGTTCCAACTCAAGGTTGATGAAGCAAGACGAGAGGTTGACAAGCTGTAGCGTATTGCCCTCACAAAGTCTGAAAAAGCAGAGGAGGAATATGCTAGTAGATACCTTAAATTTGAAAAAAATCAACTTCAGGAACATTCACGTTTACAGGCTGACCCATTCCAAATGCTCATGCTGTGCAAAATTTAAAATACAAGATTTGCTCAAAAATGTATATAATGTTCCCAAGACAGAGCCAAAAAGTCAAACAGATCATTCTGGATCGATTCCTTATACTAAGGAGTGAACTCTCATGAAATGTTTATTTGACAGGAAGACATTTTAGTGGGATTTTAATAAGCATGACGTCAGTTGTCCCTTCTTTGAATGGAAGCTGAAACAGAGTATGTATCTTATAAATTTTAAAAACATTTATTAGTGATATTTGACGCAGACAGAAATACATAATTAGATAGCTATGTGGGATATATAACCCTACTTGCGGCTGGAATTTCACATTGACATCTTTAAGCTTTACGTTTTTAGAACTCTTAGCATGCACAATATCTTTGGCCTGCAAATAATTTTTTTTTCTTCTGTTTGAATACACAGGCACTTGGGATTTTAGGGAGCTCTTATTTAATATAGGACACTGAATAAACTAATAATTAGAGAGTCTAGCCGGAGCTCTAAGAGCTTTTGTATAGCATGGTCGAGTAAAGATAACAACTTGCCACGACCAATATTTAAGAGATGTGATGTAATATGATGTATGTTTGACAATCATCAGACAAAAATACTGGTGCCTTATGGAAGGATGGAGATATGGACAGGACATTGGATGTTTAATAATTGGTTTTTCTACTATGAGCTTTATTTATGCTTCCAAGGATATTTTCAACAGGGTGTCATAAAATGTGGACTTCTAAGTTTGGTTTTTGGCCAAATTTGTTTGGTTTTGGCCCATGTATAAAATTCTAAAATATATTGTTATTCAATAAAGCTAATGTACTAAATATAATTCTCATTTAACATTGTTTTTGGATATAATATTATCTTTAAATAAAAAATAATAATTATAATATATATTGTTATTCAATAAAGCGAATAAAAGTTTTATTATTATTATTATATTGTGGGATTATAATAAATCCATTTTATATAGTTGACATCAACTTACACCATATAGTCAGCACTTGTCATATTATTATTTTTATTGAAGGTTTCTTACTTGATAGTGGTTGAGAATTGAGATAGCATTTCAAAATTTCCTTGAAATTGATGCATAATTTTTCATCGCTAATTACAATAGCTATTAAAAAATTGATGCATAATTTTTCATCCCTAATTACAATAGCTATTAACATTGGCGGGGAAACTGCCACCTCGTGGCTCTTGTTATATACATTTAATTCAATATATAAAAAATAAATAAATAATTATAGTAAAAAAACTTGAAAATATTGATTGAAATTTAATATTTTGGACACTTCTTCATTAAAAAGTTTACAGTCTTAAAAAAACATTAAATTTAGAAGGTTATTAAAATTAAAATTTAATTTTAATAATATAATAATAACACACATTGTTATCATTTTTTTAATAATAATAACAATGTGATTGAATTCATGTTTCAAAAATACATAATATATGAAGATGAAATATTTATAATAAAACATTATTATTATTCAATAAAATGTTATTCTTTAAAAACTAATAATTCATTTTTACTTACATTCCATTTATTTAAGAGTAAAAACTAAAAAAATGCTTAAGAAAGAAAGATGTAGTT
This sequence comes from Pseudotsuga menziesii, assembly GCA_001517045.1. NCBI lineage: Eukaryota > Viridiplantae > Streptophyta > Pinopsida > Pinales > Pinaceae > Pseudotsuga > Pseudotsuga menziesii. Next base: position 95,022 of record LPNX010803592.1, read on the forward strand.
TGAATATTAAAAACTAATTAAACTCATTAGAAGAGATATCCAGCAAATGTGCCATCCCAAAAATAAAATAAAAACACTTGGAACAATCAATTACTTAGATTATGTTTCCAAACAAGTTATGATAATCTCAAAAATAAAATAAAATCTATAAATAAAAGAGGTTTTCATTTCGAATTTGCCAAGAATCAAAATCAAAATGCTTATGAACTTTTAGGCATGGCCAACAAAATCTCCACCTCATATCAAATGATAATCATATCAAGTAACAAATACCAAAATATTTGTATATAGGTTCAACATACTCTTCCCAATATGAATGGATGGCTCTTGAACATACAGTAGTGGAAACACCATAGTAGGCAGAGGAATGAAGGTCTCTATCTGGCATCCTCTTCAATGAACTAGCGATCAATCCCTTTAAGAACTAAAATTATTTGGACATGAAAATCTTTTAAGAACCAAAGCTATTTGGACATGAAAATCTCATAGCTCTTTAAGATATATTACAATAGGTGTCCTCATAAGAACAATGGGGATCCAACATGAATGAGTAAGATGTAGAAAAACGATTCCAAGGTTATATGTACACAAGTAAAAAGTCACCAAACATTAGAGATATAGAACACCATAATAGTATGAAAGCTTAAGTAGAGAATATAAATCAGTGGTGAATTTGACTATTTGAATGTAAAATATGATAATATTAAAAACCAAATTTTGTTTCGGCCATCGATATGAATCTATTTGATAACGGTAATCAATACACACCCTGGTGTTAGTCCGATTTACCAAACGATGCATTGACGTCTTCAGAACAATTCACAGATGTAATTTGGGACAAAGGGCAAGCAGTTGCAAGAATGAACAATGTCGCTAATCCGAGCTAAGCGGGTCTACAAATTCAATATGAGTTGGATGCGTTTACATATTCAAAATCCTAATAAGCGGGTTTACGATTTCAAATTTCAAATGGGCCTGCTATTAATGCAGACCGTATTGCTTTTACATCCACGTAGTTTCTGACGGGGTTCAATCATATACATCCATGGATGGGGTTGAAGCACATACATCGATGGCTCTGAACCAACTCACCATAAAATACATATGCACAGAGGGTTACGGATGGTAGGGTATGTCAGAGGTGGGTGCATTGATTACCAAAGATGGTAAGAGAGAAGCGGTTTTATGAAATACGACTAAGAGAAAACGGGGCGTTTTGGTTTGCCCATATCCCACTCCCTCAATTTCGATAAGTCAACTCGTAGTTATTGCTATTGGAGGGGAATTTTGAATGTGGAGGAGCTCTCGCTATCTGTGACTTCAAAAACCCTGCCTCCCTTTGCTCAAAGGAATCGACGATCTTCTCCTTTTGCGTTATTGCACCTGCAACAGAAATGGAACCCACAAATATTTATGAGAAAATGTATCCCACACACTGTCTCCTCACCCATCTTCTTTTACGACTCCCTCGTACTGCAAAACAACTTAAGAATTAATATATCTCACATTGGTCTTGCAAGGTACATCTACAAAACAATGGTTTGATACCTGGAACGCTGAGGAGGCCGTGCCAAATACAAATCCAGGAGGAAAATCTAGTCTCTTCAAATCTACTGTCAAGTCTAGACCACATCGGGCTTCCGACCTTTGCAGTACATTTAAAATAACAACAATCACAACAACGAATAACATAGAAGTGCTCATCTTTGTCATTTGCAATCTGATATGTTGTATATGAACAGTTCATATAATTCCTTTAAAGCTTTGATGATTTCTAAAGTAGAATTGAAAATTTAATCTATTGCTTTGGACGCTATCATGGAAGACTTCTCAACCACTTCACAATAAGCGCAAAAATCTTCCGTCAAGCTTTAAAATTGCCTATAGTTGAATTGGATGACCTCGTTGAACTCCACCCATTTCAAGTATCTTTGATAGTATTTATTTAGGATCATGGTTTCCAACATCACATAGATATGTGATGTGTGCATCATTCCACATTCCATCGCCATTTCTACAGTTTCTGGTCTCTTTAGTAAATGCATATATGCACAAACTCTGAAATTCAAAGTATCACGCGTGTTTCAGGTTTATTTTGTTTTTTTTTTAAAACAAGAATGGGTAATCGTAGATTGTATTAAAAAAGAAGAAAAATTATAGCATCAGATTTTTGGATTGAATCCGTTGGACTTCAAAAACCATAATATCTTGATCTTCTCTTACAAAGTGAATCTTATCTCTAAACTTTCTGAATCTGAGATGGCTATAGATTTTTACAAATTTCCCGAGAATGAAAAAAAAAAGATGAACATAGCAGAGAAAAGCTTGCAGCTATCCTAAATCCCATCAAAGTCATCAAAACGGGTTCTTCAATGGTTGAAAAGCAAAACTGTTCCAGAGTCAAGGGACCCAACAATGCTCAGAAGTGTTCTCGTTGCTAATCATGCAACCGTAGTCAAGTTGCACTCCTGAGTTTGCCATTTGATTTGCAGATTGGTTGTTTGCTTGAAGAATATGAAGAAAGTTGACATCATTAAATTCATTAACAAGACTGATGAAAATGTGATGCATTTTGCTGGAAAGACTTTTATAATTTTTTACCAGCTTCCTTACCTCTCTTATGACTAGTAGTGAATCCCTGAACACTACTAGATATTTGATTCCTAGAGTGATAGCAATGTCTATCCCTTTCAGTAAAGCTATTCACTCCGCATAGTTGTTGGAGTTCCTTCCAATGCCCCAGGAAAAATATTTCTGCTTGTTCCCCCCCGGATAAAAAATTACCCCTCCCGCACCTAACAATTCCAAATTCCCTTTGGAGGCCCCATAAAAAAATAGAGTATGACAATCCAACGTTGTCCACCGTTTGCTGAAAGATTCTGGGTTCTTTCAGATCTGCCATCTTAAAGGATTGGGTTTTTCAGCATATGTTGGAGAAGACTTGAGGGGGCAAAGAAGATCTCTAGTCCAGCGTTTCTCATTGGAGTTCAGCGGTTCAATATGTAAGTGCTGCAATCCATTGGATAGAAGAGCTTCAACCCATAGTGCTTTGGCAGAGGAGGAGACTCTATCCGGAGAATGATTCAGGTTTTCGAATAAGCCTTTGTTTCTAGCTATCTAAATCTTCCAGCATACATATTTGGGGAGCGCAAGCCATGCTCTCGTTAAATCTGGTTTTTTAAATAAAGAACCTTGGTAATAGTATTTCTAGCAAGTGAAAAGATCTTTCCCGTTTGTAGGAAGAATGATATTAAAATGAAGCTCTTTAAGAGCTGAGAACCAAACCTCATTAGCAAAGGAGCAATTCAGAAAGAGATGCTTTTGCGTTTCTTTCGCATTTTTGCACAAAATGCAGCGAGATGGTCCTTTAATACCCCTCTTTTTTAAATTCTTTGTTGTTAGGATTTTCTGGTGAACTAAGAGGCAACAAAACAAATTAAGTTTAGGAAGTCCATCAACGTTCCATACATTTTTCCAGATGCCCTCTTTTCCGTTATTATTTTGAATTGCACTGTATCCAGCTTTAACTGTGTATATTCTTGTATTTCCCCAGCTTCTGGAATCTTTTAAGTTGATGTCGATCAGCAGTGAGCCTTGGAGGAGCGACTGCAGTTGATTGTAATCCATCTTCAAATGGTCTGGCGTTTCCAATGATCTCCACCCTGCCCATCTTCCACTACTATGCCAACTCGATAAGTCACTGATTGTGGAGATGTCTTGAGTATCCATCCATCTTTTTAGATCAACGAATATGTCATGCTGTTGTGTAATTCCCACATTGTCCTCCCAAATCCAGACTTTCCTCCCGTTTCCAGTTGACCATTGCAGATCGTCTTGGATGATGAAAGCTGATTTTTGACACAATTTCTAAATTGGAGACATGTTTTGATTATTTGGTATGAATGTCAAGCATCTGTCTCTGTTCCCATCAAGGTATTTATTCCTTAATGCATTGTTCCACCAGGATCTATTCCCTGAAATCATTTGCCAAATGATTTTTGCACCTAACACAAGGTTCATGGCAGCCAATTCTTTGACACCCGCTCCTCCACTATCTTTTTTCCTGCAAATCGTGTCCCAATTGATGAGATGCAGCTTCTTAGAGTTGTTGTGTTTTCCTCCCTGCTAGAGGAAGTGTCTAAGCTCTTTCCCGATCTTCTAGATAATCGAATTGGGAACTAAAGAGATGGAACATGTGAAGATAGGAAACACTACCAGAACAACATTGATGAGCATCAGTTTCTCTGCCGGGTTGAGCCAAATGGCTCCCAAAGAATGAATTTTATTCTTGATTTTTTGAACCAGATATTTCCAATCTTCTTTTATTTTACTCCCTTTGTGAATCAAGATTCCAAGATATCTGAAGGAGTTCCATTTTATGTTGCCTTCATATCCTAGCGTCCTGGCTATCCTGGCCATCGTTCTGGCAGGGCAATTCTAGCCATAGATTTTAGTTTTGACAGCATTAACTTTCCCATATGAAGCTTTGAGAAAGATGGAGATGACATCTTTAAATATTTCAGCAATTATGATGGAGGCTCCTCCTAGAAGAATAGTGTCATTTGCATATTGAGCGTGATTGGCGTTTTTTACAGCTCTGACAATTTTTAGACCTCTGAGTTCTCCATTGTTTTGTAGGGCCTATAGCTTCTTGCTCAAAGACTCGGCTACAATTAGGTAAAAAAGAGGGGATAACGGGCAACCTTGACGGAGTCCTCGGGAGGCTTGAAAGAAGCTTGCTAGTCTGCCATTGAGAAATGACGCAATCCATGGGTTGCCAACACAAGCTTTGATCCAGCTGCAATTTTTTTTTGAAAATACCATTTTGAGCATGATCTCAAATAAAAAGAAGTGATTGACCCAATTGAAAGCTTTGTCCATGTCCAACTTGATGGCCATTCCTTGCTGTTTGCGCTCCATGCTTAAATGGATGGCCTCTTGGACTATGATTATGTTATCCATGTTCTACCTTCTAGCAATGAAACCTCCCCATGTTTCTGAAATAATCTTTGCCATGATCTTTTTCATTCTTGTAGCAAGGATTTTTGTGAGAATTTTATAAGAGGTGTTACATAAGGAAATGTGACAAAACCTTTCAGTTGAAAGATGTTTTTTTCTTCTTCTTTTGGGATCAAAGCTAGGAAGGTGGAATTGGTGGCTCCTCCGATTTTATCTTTTTTTGGGGGTCCAGTTTAGCATTTTCTTTATATCTTCTTTGATGATATCCCAAGCAGCTCTATAGAAATTGATCGTAAACTCATCAGGACCTGGGGATTTATCGTGGTGGAGGGTATAGATTGCTTCAATAATCTCATTTTCAGATATAGGATTTCCCAGCTCCTTGTTCTCTTCTTCAGAATTACTGGAATGAATGCCTGAAAGCATATCCGCTTGGGAGAGAGGATCCGTCTCGACGCTGCCAGAATACAGTTGGTTGAAGTGTTGCAATGCCAACTTCTTGATATTGTCTTGCCTGGAGATAGTTTGGTTATTGTTGTTTTTTAATTCGTTGATGAAGTTGTAGCTCATTCTGATCTTGGTTTGTTTATGAAAGTAGCTAGTATTTTTATCCCCTCCCTTTAACCAAAGTTGGCGAGATTTAATTCTTAGAAATTCTTCTTCATGTCTGGATGCTTTTAGAATTTCACTATTTAGGGCCTTCTCATCAGCTAAGATTTCATGAATGATCTCTTCTTTGTCCATTTTAGAGTGGAGGGTGTTCAAATCTAATTGAAGGCTTTTTTTTACAATGGTAGGTTCTGAGTAGGAGGTCACTGCCCATTTTTTCAAGGAAGAGTGGACAACCCTAAGCTTAGACTCCCATATGAAGCTGGGGGATATGTAAAAAGAGTAGTTCTAGGCTGTGTGAACAAGATCTAAATTTTTGGCTTTGTTCAACCATAAAGGGTTGAACCTGAAGGGAATAGGCCCCAGGTTTGTAGGAAGGGTGAAGGTGAGGGAGATGGGCTTATGGTTAGAGGTAGCTGAAGAGATAATGCGAGAAGTAGGAAGAAAATATTTTCGGAGGAAGGATGTACTTACCACAAAACGGTCTAGTCTTGCTGCAATGTGCCCTAGTCTGGTTTGCTTGTTGCTCCAGGTGAATCTCCCATTTTTGCGGGGCATAGGATCCAACAGATCTAGATCTTCCATCAAATCTTTGAGCTTTTCGCCAAAGGAGTCTCTAATGATCGAACCTCCTCTTTTTTCCGAACTCGATTTTGTTGTATTGAAATCTCCAGCAATGATAACGTCTTTCCCATGCATATCCTCTTTTAAAGAGAGTAAAGAATCCCAGAAATCCATTTTTTCTCTATAATGGGTCGACCCATATACATTGCAAATGTAAATAATTTCCTGATTGCTTTTGTTTGGAACTTATACTAGTAACCAGTGTGTGTTTTCTTTTGCTAATTTGATCTTGAATTTATCTGCTCTGCAGAAGGTTTCTATTCCACCTGAAGTGCCTCTAGAACTGATGGCCTTCCCAGCACTGAATTTCCAGAAGAGGGTTGATCTGCTCAAAACCTCATCTTCTGGCATCTTAGTCTCTTGGATGAGCAGAATGTCTAGTTTCTCAGTGTTTATGATGTTTTTAAGAGCTTCTACCTTGATTGATCCTCCCAGACCTCTGTAATTCGAAGAGAATAGATTCATTATTTCTTGAATGTATGAGATCCTGCTTGGGATCTGAAGTCAGCTCCAGAGGATTTAACATTCTGAAGCAGTCTGATATATTCTATGCCGAGTTGTATTCCTAATCCTAATTCTCTTTCTCCATCTTGCTCGTGCTGTTATAAGAGATTAAAAACATAATAAATATAATATAATGATAAATTAGAATGTAATAAATATAATCATATTAAAATATAATTATGATATAATTTTCAAAAAAGTTGGTTGTGTATAAATTTAAATATATATATCTAAATGCATTATGAAATGATATTAACAATAACACATGACAACTCACTTTATTACGGGTGTTTTTTCAGTAACATTAAGTTACAAAATATTTAACAAATTTGATTTGGAAAATTCAAAAAAAAGAAACTCTTCATCAGTTTAAGAGAGCGTATGGAGCCCAAAACTCTTTATTTTTCTATAACCTAACCCCTTTGTGTAAAGAGCACAAAGATGTATAATCTTATGATTGTAATCACATATATTTTATCAAGAATCAATAAAATACTATTTAATATTAGCTTATAGTTTTCTTTCTTTATTTGTCCACCTATTATATTTTTGTAGATATGGATTGTATAGTAGTCACCTGATTCCTCATATTACAATATTGGTTTTTTTTCATTCTTATGAGTGTATAGATACATTCGAAGAATGAAAATGTATTAGCTGATTAACTTTCCAAGAAATATCTTAGAGTATTTACTTGTATGCTCACTAAGATTGTAGCCTTTAATGGTTTCTTAAAGGCTATGTTGAAAAGCCGATTTCAATAACAACCAATAGACTTAAAATCTAGGTGCAATAATAGGATGGTGTTATCAACCAAAATGACACTTCTCCGTCTGAGTGCTGACATTCATCATGTCTGTACACAAAAGGACAATTGGGATTGAAGGGGCCAAAACACTATAGATGTGCATGACCTTTGATGCATTATCCTCAGACCAGCCTTATATATTTTTATTCTGAGTTTTGGGTTGCACACGCGACTATGTGCATTGCAACTCGCGTGTCATATGCGAGTATGTGCATTGCAACACACGTGTACCTTGCATATGCGAGTTCCCTTTGAGCAACCCACGTGTCATACACGCCTTGCCTATATCAATACTTGTGTATACCTTGATTCGACCTTAAAAAATATAAATCATGATTAGATGAGATTAGTTGGGTCTTAATCCATAACTATCCCAACTGTCTCAACCATCCTAACCTTCGAATCCTCTCTATTTCCCAAAATATAAATAGAGGCCTTGAGATGGGGCTAATCAATCAATTTTGGAAGAGCAAAGTTATGCTAGTGGTATACCTTCAGAGTCCCAGAGCAGTAGAACTCAGAGTCCTCGGTTGCAGAGGAGTCATTGTGTCAGAAGCTGGGTTGTATTCTTACCTATTCACTGTTTGTTAATAAAGAGAATTCTTCTTCCAATCTTGTATTGTGTTTATCTCATGTATACTAGTTTAATGAATATGTTCAATTATATCATTTATATTCTTTTCATCCAACCTTTGATGTATATATATATATGAGATATTGCTTGAAGAATTGGCTCTTTGCAGGTGAAGAGAAGCATCCCTAGAAGCCTTGGAGAAGATTGGAGCGAGAGAAGATCAAACTTGTATCAACTGTCATAAACCGGGTAAGCCACGATCTCTTCCTATTCTCATTCCATTTTCTACAAGTCTAATAGTAAGTTGGTAACCCCAGACCCTAGGTTACAAGGGTGTATTGTCCTATACAACAGAACTGGCGACTCTCTTGGGGAGTAGTCCAACCTGTTGTGGGTTCATCCTGTAGGTTCTTTACTAGTCTTTGTTTTTATTCTGATTCTGAGTGTGGTCATTTTTATCTTGCTTTTGATTGACAGTGTAGTGTGCCCAGAAGCCTTTACTAGTTTTTTTTCTTTGATTTTTTTTTAGTTATATATGCAGGCTGCTGTTGTACACAGTCGCGTATAAGACCTTGTATACGTGGGTTGCTTTATAAGAAAATCGTGTATCGTACACGGGTTTCCTGCATACACAGTCACGTATATCTTATAGCAGCAAAAAAATTGGGTAGGGTTGCTTGTCCCTGTCTTCTTTGGTTTTTTTTGCTTGTTGAGAAGTCTTCTGTTACTGGGATGACTCTGAGTCTGAAGTCTTGTGTGTCACACTGGTTGCTTGTTTTCAAGCCTGAGTCTTTTTGTTTGAATTTCCTTCATCTTGAGATTTGAAGTTGGTCCTCCTACTTGGTTGAAGTTTTGTGTCTAGGTCAGTGATCAGGGCTTTATATACTTTATACTCTGTACTGCATTTTGTGGTGTCAGTTTGTCACTTGTTCTTTTGTGAATCTAGTGGACTTTTTGGGTTCAATAGTTTCTCCAAGTCAGGTTTTTTCCGAGTCTTCTTCCTGTTTGGTTGAAGTAGGTCATTTTGGGTCCTTTATACTTCATTGCACTTATTATATGCTTTGATTATTCAAAGTTGCTCAAAATTCGCATTTAGGTGCATTATAGTTTTTGAAGAATTTGAAAAAGTGAAGAAAAAACATTTATACTTTTGCATTTAGTTGCAGTTAGTTGTTTTCTTTTCAGTATTTTTCAAATAAAATTTCAAAAATTATACAAAGAAGTCTTGGTTTTCTCACACTTAGTTTCAATTTCATTAGCTTATATTTGCAAAAAGAAAAAGAAATATGGTTCAAGTAGTTGCAATTTACTTTCGAATTTGCTTTATACATCATTTTACTTTTTCTTATCGAGTCTATAACACCACAATCTTTCACGTCATTTACCTTTTGACTAAAAACAACCTTTTAAAATGAACGAAATAATTTAAAAATTATTAGTAAGTTTCATTTTATAGGCTCATACACCAACTAGCTTAGGATAGACTTGTGGAATAGGGAGTCTTAACTCTCCACAAGTGTTTAAATTCAGACTTAGTTGTTCAATCAATAGGTAAACCCTCTTCTATGTTGATTGTATATGGGAAGCTCCTCTCAAACGGGAGTTAAGTACAAGGTTGCGTGGAGGCTTGGACTGAGGAGATAACCCTATGATTCCTTGTCAAAGCGTAGACCAAGGTTTTTGCGCATCTGGGGACTTCTGTCAATACCACCCTCCTGGCCCCGTGCGGTGTCGGTGTTGACAGGGTTTCGGGATTTTCTACCCTGCCCATGCGTACGAACCATGCTTGCGACTGTCCCCCCAGACTGTCAATATAGTTGCGGTAGCCTTTAGTATCTTTGACATTTAGGGTTCATACATAGGTACATCGAAAGGTTATTTCTGGTTTACCTAGGACGAGCTTGGAAGGTAACCCTGATAGAAGGTGTGGGAGGGCGATGGGTGATTCCTCTGCTTGTGCCTAAGAACATCTACAGGGATGCCAAGTAACTGTCTCTCAGCTTTCTTCTGGAAAGCATATCTTATACCCTGTGTGTCTGTTGTGGCTTTAGAAAATTTTGTAGTGATTGTAGTTTGGTTTGTTTATGTTTACTCGAACTTAGGGTGTGTGAAGAGTCAATTTTCAATCGTGGAGGATCAACCTCTCAGAATGTCAAGAAGGTTGCAAAGCCTTCCTCTGTTTACTATAGTGGAGCCTCCACCGCCCCCTCAAAGATGGAGATTAGACACAGATAGTTCTTTTGAACTGGTAGGAATTAGTGAAGTTCCAGGTGAACCAGAACTTAGGACAAACCAGGTTGATACAAACATAGTAGAGATAGAAGACTTGCAAGCTGACGAGTTTGCAAGAAACTTTAATTCACCTATTACTGACCTAAACGATCCTATGATCGTCCAGGTTTGTCCTTTCAATTCACCTGTGATTGGTGTTCCTGTAAGCAGACTTATGGCTAGTGCAGGAGAGAGTCCATCTACCCCCATCTTAGCTATTCTGGCTGAAGGAGTGCCATCTCCCCCGGTTGGTACTGCTAGAACAAATATACCTGCTACTCCCTTAACTCTAGCTGAGTCAGGTGGTTCAACCACCGACTTCCACAAATGTAGTAGGCACTCCTGGTGGGGTGGTCACCGGGATTCTTGGTGCACCTTTTGCTTCACCCTCTTTTTCATACACTTCCCAGAGTGGTCCTGTTGGATCCTCTTCATTTGTCTAGGGTTTTCCGTGGAATGGGTGGAACATTCCCCCATCCACTCTATATGTAGGCCCCACACCTGCATATGCAGGGATGCAGTTTGGAAATACTAACTCTTATATCAAGGTTTCCAAACGCCAATTTCGTCTCCTATCATGAGCTCTCCTTTCTCGCTTTTTAGCAGAGGGATACCCTCTCCTATTTTCCAAACTCCAGTTTCAACTGGAGCAGCTCAAACCACATACACTGCTCCACATATGAATAATCCACTGGATTATGGGTGGAATCATTTTCAAAGTAGTCTGACAACTTCGCAATCGGTAGCTGGGGGAAACCCCGCCTTTATATTTGGGAACATGGGGGCAAGTCATTCTACTTCCCAAGCTCATGCTTTTCAAGCTCTGGTTAGGCCCAAACTTCATTTCCTGGCAACTTTAAACTTGTCAGATTTGTCCAAGTTAATGAATGACCTGGTGAAACATGATACCACCTAGCCACCTATCCCTACCAAGTTACCCTCATATATTCCAATATTCGAAGGCAAAGTTGGTGAAGACCCAGGGGCTCATATCACCACCTTTCACTTGTGGTGCTCTTCCAACTCGTTGAACGATGACACCGTTCGGTTGATATTGTTCTAAATAACTCTAACTAGTGCCACAACAAAGTGGTACATTGAACTGCCCTCTGCTGTGTTTGATAGTTTTTGGGACTTAGCTAATGTGTTCCTTAACCATTTCCAACTTCCTTTTTGGTATGATGCCGACACAGACTTATTGTCCACCTTTCGGCAGGACAAAGCCACTCACATTTCAGATCACATCCAAGAGTGGCGAAGGCGGAAGAGGCTCATTAAGGCCACTATCCCTCCCAAGTTTTTGTTAGAATGGTTCCTTAAGTCCTTATTGCCGTATATATCTAAGGATGTATCCACTTCAGGAGTAACTAATGAGGAAAAGGATATCCTCAGGGCCCAGCAGTTATATTTGATATACTCTTAGTTTGGGATTCTATATGAAATCATCCCTGATGCACCGCGACCAACACATAGTGTCGAGAAACCTAAGCTTGGACCCCATGTTGACAGCATGGTTGGTTTAGTTAAATCTCCCACTGTAGATTCTTTGGCAAAACAACTACATGAGTTGTCTGTTAAATAGTCTACAACAGAGGCAGCAAAGGCTGCCCCCTCATCCCAAAATGCAAACGTTTTTTCTCAATCCTCCCAAAAGGGAAATCAACAACCTGGTGGGAAAAAGAAAAAGGGGAAGAAAGGTGAGGGAAACCAAAACAAGCCAAAACCCACAAATAATGCTGATGGGGGCAAAAAAGAGAAGAAGAAGGTGAAATTTCCTTGTAAGTTGTTCCAAGAAGATCACCTGACCCATCAATGCCCTCTTATGGATCAAGCTTAGAAGCTGCTCAAAAGTCAACAACCGATTGTCGTAAAGGATCCATTTCCCTAAGGACAGAATGCAGCTTCAGTTTCTAATGTAGCAGAGGGCACTGCTAATGCCCCTGACCAAAATTATATCAACATGGTTTGATCCCAAACATTACTCTAGACTAGAAACAAGAACTATGAGATGAAGGCTCTTGAGAAGGGTAAGTCTATAGGTGAAACTTCTAACCCTCTCATAATTGAAAAACCTACCAAAACTATGCCTAAGATACCAAAAGGTGTCTTGAATAAAAAATTGCACAATACTAATGCTAGGGCTGCAACCAATTATTCTGTAGTTGAGGATTTAACCCAGACTCCTTGTGAGATGTCAGCTTTGGAGGTGTTACAGAGTTGTCCCGCCCAACGAGATGCACTCTTAGCAGCCTTAGGTATTATGGATTCATGGAGCCTTATGGCGAAGTTTAATTTGTCGGATGTCAAAATTCGCCTACCATATCATGTGGCTTTGTCAATAGATGTCATCCATGGTAGAAAAACCATTGGAAGGTGATTTGTTGACGAAGGTGCTTCCACGTGTGTCATGTCTTTGTCTTGTTGGAAGGCTCTTGGATCTCCAAAGTTAGTTCCATTGAACACCCTATTTACTGCTTTCGACGGAAGGTCATTTTGTCCACATGGTATCCTACCAGCTTTTGAAATAAAGTTGGCAGGGAAGGAAATGTCTGTTGAAGTAGAGGTAATTGATGCACCATTGGATTATAACTTGCTTCTAGGGAGAAGTTGGACTTATGCTATGTGTGCAATTGCATCAGCCATTCTTTGAGTGGTAGTGTTTCCGCATGAAGGGAAGTTGGTTACTATAGACCAAGTCAGTTTCACTCGGAAGGGTCGCATGGAAACTAATGAGCCCACTATGCCATTGGTTGATCAGGTCAAACCTACTTCAGAGAGCTTAGGGGCTAGAATGCATTCATCGTTAATGGGAACATTCGATATCCCATCCCTAATTAATTACTTAGGTTCTACTAGTGTAGGGAATTATATTGCAACGGTTGTCGATAGAACAGATCCTTGGATTCTTCCTTCCCGTTACGAACCTGAAGTGCCCTTATCGGCAGCGGAAGTATCTTATCAAGCTATCATTAATACCACTGTTGATCCCATTTAAGTTCATCCTACAATCTCAGAGGAGCCGGAAGAAGCCTATCTGCCTGCTTGGGAAGAGAACATGGTTTTGCCTTCAGACAAAGCCATTTTGGAATCTATGAGCAGGCGGGATAAGATCTGCAAAGATCTTCATCGTAGATCCTACTTTCTTCCAGAGTTAAGCAGGATTGAAAATCAAGAGTTCCATGTGAGATTGACAGGTGATGCTGATATACCAATCAATCCCTTACCAAGGGAAAGAATCTTTACCGAGGGGAATATGGAAAACATTTTCGTTACTATCCCTATCAACATCTCTGCAAACCCCAACATTGTGGAAAATGTATATATTGGCACAAACTGCTCTCCGGAGGAGGTTTCTATCTATATGGCCTTATTTAAGGAGTTCCGCAACGTGTTTGCTTAGTCATATGAGGAGATTCCAGGCTTAGATCCATCGATAGTCGAACATGAAATCTGAACCTATCCTGATGCCAAACCAGTTCGAGAAAAACTTAAACTTGTCAATCTGCGCAAAACGACATCAGTTAAGGCTGAAGTTGAAAAGTTACCGAAAGTTGGTTTTATTTACTCGATAGCTTTGACAGAATGGGTATCCAATTCTGTTCTGGTCGATAAAATGCAAGGGACTATACATGTATGTACCAACTTTCATGATTTAAACAAACCTTGTCCTAAGGATAACTACCCCACACCATTCATAGATCAAATCATTGATGTTTGTGTGGGGAGTGAGGTTTTTTCGTTTATGGATGGTTTTTCTGGGTATAATCATATTCAAATCAAGCTGAAAGACCAACATAAAATGAGTTTCATGTGTCCTTGGGGTACATTTGCGTACAAGAAAATTCCTTTTGGATTGAAAATGCAGGGGCTACCTTTCAGCGGGAAATGAATTTTTCCTTTCATGACATTAAGTCTATTGTCGAACCCTACCTAGATGATATGCTGGTGCATTCCGGCAAGAGGATCGATCATCCAAATCACTTGCATTTAATTTTTTAACGATGCAGGCATTACAAATACGCTTGAATCCCCACAAGTTTGTTTTCTGTGTCGAGTCAGGTAGGCTGCTTCGGTATTCTGGTGGATCCTTGTAAAGTTGAGGCCATTGTAAATCTGCCTCCTCCTCATTCCATCAGGAAGCTTTAGAGACTGCAAGGAAAGTCTAACTTTCTTTGATGTTTTATCGTGAATTATGTCGAGATCACCAAGGGTTTCATGCACCTGTTGAAGCAGGACACCCCATTTGTATGGGATGAAACCGAACAACTTGCGTTCGAGGCATTAAATAAAGCTTTGTTGTCAGCACCTTTATTGCGCCTGCCAGATTACTCTCATGATTTTATATTGTATCTAGCCGCATCCGAGTCGACCATAGGGGTAGTGCTAGTCCAGGAGGATGATGAGCTCCAAGAGCATGTCATCTACTATCTTATCCGTGCTTTAGCTGGCGCTGAACTTAGGTACTCCCACATCGAAAAGTTGGCGTTAGTAGCTGTGTATGATGTTCAGAGGTTACGTCACTACATCTCATTGAGGACTACGAAAGTAGTGCCAGATGTCAATCCTTTCCAATATGTCTTGTCCCGACTTATAGTTGGAGGAAGATTCAACAAATGGATAGTCATACTCTAGGAGTTTGACTTGGATTTTCAATGCGCCAAATCTAAAAAATACTTAGTTTTTGCAGAATTTCCAGTTGAAGAAGATGTAGCAATTGAAGAAGACTCATTCCCAGATGAGCACATTTTCTTGATTTCCACCTCTGACCATTGGTATGGAGATATACTTATCTATCTATAGACTCTGAAGCTTCTTGCAACCTTTTCGCGGGAAGAACGAAGTAAATTACGCTTACATGCGAAAAACTACCTCATCATCAGGGATACTTTATACTGTAGAGGGGTAGACTATGTTTTGCGTCGGTGGCTCATCCACGAAGAGGTTGAGATTGTCCTAAATGATTCCCATAGCGGAGCGTGTGGGGGTCATTTATCTGGGTTAGCAATGGCCCAAAATATTTTACGTGCTGGTTATTTCTGGCCCATGATCTTTAAAGATTATGTGGAAGCCGTGAAGCGCTGTCATCCTTGTTAGCTTTACACTAGAAAGATGCGGTCGCATCCTGCTCCATTATTTCCCGTCATCGCAGTGGGCCCCTTCACCAAGTGGGGGAAATATCACGTGACGTGCAACCTAGTTTCGACTGGGGGGCACAAATACATCATTGTCGCTATGGATTACTTTACAAAGTGGGCAGAGGCAATGCCCACCTATAAAGCAGATAGGGAAATTGCAAGCTTTTTCGTTTTCAACCAGATTATCGCGTGGTTCGGTATTCCTAAAGAGATTATCACTGACCATGGCAGTCACTTCCAAAACAACATGATGACTAATTTGGCCACTATGCTAGGGTTTAAACAAGAACATTCGTCTTCTTTCTACCCGCAAGAGAATGGTCAAGTCGAGGTAGTAAATAAGACCTTAAAGACTATTCTCAAGCGTACTATCAATGCAGCCCTATCAAAATGGCACATCATGTTGTATCCTGCACTTTGGGCTTATCGAACCAATGTGAAAAGTGCCACGAGGTTCTCACCTTTCCAGCTCATTCACGGGGTGGAAGCAGTAACCCAGGTTGAATGCGAAATCCCATCTTTAAAAATTTCCATTCATGTGTTACTTGATATGACTGAGCTAGAAGAAACTTTCCTACACTTAGAACAACTAGATGAACAACGTAGAGATGCGCTAACTGCAAATGAGGCTCATAAAAATAGGGTGAAAAATCAATATGATAAATCGGTTAAACCTAGGAATTTTTATGAAGGGGAGCTTGTCTTGCTCTAGGACCAGGACAAAGAACCCCTAGGGGCAGGGAAATTCAAGTCTATGTGGTTAGGATCCTATATCGTGTCAAAAGTTTTGAAGAAAGGGGCATATGAATTAATTGATTTCGAAGGGAATAAGTTGCCAAAGCCTAGAAATGGGATCTACCTGAAGAAGTACTCTGCTTAGGCTTAGCACTTTTTCTTTTATTTTTATTGTATGTAACTTTATGTACAATAGCTCGCCGGTTTGTGTTCTTATATCATCTGTTGGTTGTTACAGATGTCTTCCGAGTGGTTTGTAGGTTTTGCAGATGGCGCTAGTCATCACACTTGCAACCTAGCTTCAGCCACATGGGTTATTTACTCACCCTCAAGAAAGCTAGTTGCCTCTAGAGGCGCTTTCCTAGGTCCTGCTACCAATAATCTGGCCGAATACAGGGCCTTCATTGAGCTTTTATGGGATGCCTTGTCATGTGGAATCACCCAGTTGGAAGTTAGACTTGACTCTCAACTGGTGGTTTCCCAACTCAATTGAGCTTATCAGGTGCGAAACCCTATTTTATTACGTTAGTTTTTGCAAGTTAGGTTATTGGAAAGAAATTTTGATTTTATCACATTTAATCATATTCCAAGGAATCAAAATTTCAGAAAGTCCGCAGTAGTCATTTTTAAGTTGACGTTTCGATTCCAAATCAGGAACTATCATCAAGACAAGTAGTCAGTTGAAATAGCTGCAGCTCCGGAGTGATAAATAAGGGTTTGTTAGTGAAGTTTTTTAATTTTAATTAAAGTTAGCCAACTAATCCTAGGTTTAGGTAAAGTTTTTTATAAAATTTTAATAATTTTTTTAATTTTTAAAAGTATAATAATCAAATATTAAAATTAATATAATATATAATTATAGTAATATGTTATACAGGTTTTTATTATTAAATAAAATTTTAATTAATTTTTTTTAATTTTTAAAGAGTATAATAATCAAATATTAAAATTAATATAATTATAGTAATATGTTATACAAGTTTTTATTATTAAAAACTTAACAATAATTAAAAGTTAAAATTGTTCTAAAGTCTCTTAAAAGTTATAAGTTGTTAAAAGTTTTATTAAAGGTTTATTAAATATTAAATTTTATTAAAGTTTTTATAAAAATTTAAAAAAAAATTACATAAAGGTTCATTGATTTTATAAAAAGTTTCTAATTTAAAGTTCAATTTTTTTTAAAGTTTTTATTAAAGGTTTATTAATTATTTAAATTTTATTAAAGTTTTTATAAAAGTTTTTAAAATTTTAAAAAACTTTTTACATTAAGGTTTTTATTGATTTTATAGATTTTTTTAATTTTAAGGTTTAAATTTTTTTAATTTTGTTAAAGTTTTTACTTTTTTATTTTTTTATATCAAGGTTCAATTTTATTAAAGTTATAAATTAAGGTTCAAAAATTCTTTTGATTAAAGTTTTTTTTATATTAAGGTTCAAAAGATTTTTTAATTAAAGTTTTTTATTGAAGTATTTTATTATTAAGGTTTTTTATTTAAGTTTGGTTAAAACCTAGACAAATTGGATTTGTTTTGACACTTGATAAGGAGGACCCAATTCTTGCTAACTTCAAAACCATCATCTCGATTAAGGTTATTAGGGTGTTTGATAATTTCTATGGCTTCTCTGAACCTTCTTTTAAAGTAGTGGTTTTCTTTTGCAAGCAACGAGGTTTCTTCAAGACATATACGATGTTTTGACCTCTCCGAGTGTTCAGCTAAGGCAGAGGCGTGGATGCGTTGGTTGCGGATGTCGGCCCCATGTTCCTTTAATCTAACCTTAAGCGATCGACCGGTTTCTCCAATGTAGTTAAGGCCACATGAACATGTAACCCTATAGACCCCTTTTTGTTGATGCTCATCAACCTTGTCTCTAACAATCCTCATTTTGTGCCTAATGGTTTCTAGAGGTTTAAAGGCTGTAAGGATTTCTTTCTTTTTAGGATTTTGGAAACCTTATCTGTGACGCCTTGAATGTAAGGGAGATAGGCCCTCTTTTTGTCATTGCGTTGATGGGGGTTTTTTGGTTTTCCTAAGGGGTTCCTAAATGTTCTCCTAATGTCGTTTTCTTTGTAACCGATGTTTTTGAAAACTTTAACAAGGTTACCCTGTTCTTCTTTAATATGTTCAACATCACAAATCCTAGAGGCTCTTATAGCTAGGGTATTGATGATCCCTAGTTTCTGGGCCAGATGATGATGAGAGTCCGCATCAAGATAACTATCCTTATGGGTTTTCTTTCTGAAGACCTTATGTCCCAGTGAACCATCGAGTCTTTTGTCGATTAAGACATCAAGGAAGGGGATGCTCTCATTCTTTTCCACTTCCATGGTGAATTTAATGTCAACGGATTGGCTGTTAAGATGCTCAAAGAATTTCTTAAGTTCTTGTTCTCCATAAGGCTAAAGGACATTAGTGTCATGCACATATCTTTTCCACAATTTTGGTTTCAAGGGATAGGCTTCAATCACCTTCTTTTCGAAATTCTCCATGAAAAGATTAGCGACAATGGGTGAGAGGGGAGACCCCATTGCTACTCCACTGGTTTGTTCGTAGAATTCCCCTTGGAAACTGAAGAATGTGGAGCAAAGACAAATTTCTACGAATTTAGCTGGCTCTGGGTCGGTGGCTTCATGAATGACTCCAATGGCTTCATTTAAGGGGATCTTGGTAAATAGACTCACTACATCAAAGCTCACCATGAAGTCATTGGGGTCAATCTTCTCTTTCGAAATTAGTTGGACGAAGTCGCTTGAGTCTTTAATGAAGGACTCTGTGTGTCCAAACAGAGGACCTAACCGTTTGGCTACAAACTTCGCAAGCTCATAGGTGGGGGAACCAATTGTATTAATGATTGATCTTAGGGGAACCCCTTCTTTATGAATCTTGGGTAAACCATAAATTCTTGGGGTGATTTCTCCTGTTGGCTTGAAGAGCTTCTTGCTATTATCATCAAGACTAGATCCTTTGATGACCTTCTTAACTTTTCTCAAGATTTTAGAAATCGGATTGCTGCTTAGTTTTTTATAGCTGCTGCTTGAGCTAAGATGATCGAGCATTTTAGAGACATAGTCTTTGCTGTTAAGGAGAACTGTAGCTCCTCCCTTGCCAGCCTTGAGCACTACAATATCTTCATTATTCCTAATATTATTTATGGCTTCTTGTTCTTCCCTCTTAAGGTTATCCTTCGGTGGTCTCGCTTTTCTCAGGATGACAACACAGTCTTGCCTCACCTCTTCTTTTGTGTCTTCAGGCAAAGTTTGGATGGCGTTTCCTATGTTGCAAATAATGTTGTCTATCAGGATTTTTGGGAGCAATGGAAAAACCTAGACCTTTCTTAAGAACGTTGTACTCCTCAACGCTGAGTATGTGGTCGGAGAGATTGACTACCTGTTTGCTGGTAGCATTCTCCAACCCATGCGAAAGTGCCTCAACCTTATTCCCCAACCACCGTGGATGCGCCTCATCCATATTCTCATCCTACCGATGGTGCTCTGCATTCTTACAATGTCGTGGATGGTGCTCTTCATTCTCCAAACGTCGTGCATTCTTTCCAACTGACTACTTTTCCTGATGATGGTTCCTGATTCAGAATTGAAACGTCGACTTAAAAATGACTACTGCAGACTTTCCGGAAAAACCCTACATCAACCTAACTAACCGCAAAAACTTACAAACTGAAATCAAAATTCATTAACTGATGCATATGCAATTTATATCTTGGATTGTCACTTAACACATATTTCATAACAATACACAACAGATACATTGTAAAACACATGTAAATAAACAAACAATATATATATATATATATGTGTGTGTGTGTGTGTGTGTGTGTGTGTGTGTGTGAATATCTGTCCATATAGATAGGTTGATTTCTTGATCCTTAGATCCAGTCATAAATGAAGAAATATACAAAAATTGGATTGTAATCCATAAAATTCCCCTAGGTCTAATCTTGATCACCTTGGTCATCCCGATCTTGGGATTCCTCAGCTTCTTCAGTTGCAGCAGCCTTAGCGACATCTATGTAGACAAGTACCGATGTGGTACCCTTCTCATAAGGCATATCTAGGTGGGTGGAATACCAACACCTAGTTCCTGCATAATGGTAAGGATCTGCTCAATACGTAGAGTTGGGACTCTTTGGGTTAGCCTGGCCAGCTTCCCCTCAAGTACCCTGATCAAATCCTGATCCTCTCCTGCCACCGGTTGTACATACATCTGAGTATGCCCATCAAGGCGGACTGGTCCAATATCTGCATTTTAAACATTAATTGGATTTAAAACTCTTATACATATGTATATATCTTTATGATAAAAAATTCATAAAAATTTAAAAACTTGAAAAAACCAAAATACCTAATGCTCCCCATGCTCCTCCTGGATGGAGGACAAGGTCATTATCACCTTGAAAATCCATCCCAGCATATGGAAACTGCTCTAGTGCTGGAAGCTACCATCCCCACCATAAATAGAATTCATCATCATAAACACTCTGAACTGAGCCACCGCCGCCCTGGCGAAGGAAAATTTCTCCCCACCTGCTTAGTCTAGGCTGAAGGGGAGAGTAGACTCGAAGAGGTACCACAAGGCTGATGGTGGGCACTCTCTCAAAGAAGAAATCCACCAATACAGTAGAATATCCAAAGTTCTTCCATTGACCTCTCTTGCAGTCAGAGAGTTATTTCTTCATTATCAGGATTATTCCCTAGCACTAGTCAAACACAACTCCTTGTAGGCACTCTACAACGATTCTCATTTGGTTCGAGTAGAAAGATGGAGTGATGACAATCCTACAACCCTCACTATTGTGCTTACCGGCACTTGCAACAGGAAGTTACTAATATGTGCAATAGGGATGCAAGTTGCCCTTTGTTTACTGTCGGGCAAGTAGTAAGTATTGATGTAGTCTCGAACACTTAGAAGGTCACCGCCCCTGCCGGTACCCTCGAGTTTGACGGGTGTTCCCGGTTGTGATAAATACGTAATGAAATATATGTCTTCCAAGGAAATTTCTAGAATCTCACCTTGTAGGTCAAAGGCACCTAGGTCATGATCCCAGTAGGCAATTAAAAACTCCAGTAAACGGACATTGGCCCGCATAGGTGAGGTGCAAAAGAACTTTAACAACCCACTTTGCCGTAATGCATGCACCGTGGGGGCAGTTTGAAGTGCATCTTGGTCCATATTTTCATGTTCCCTCTCCCTCCACTCCAACACCATGTTTTAGCCTGCTCATAAAGCCACCATCAAATATTAAAATTCATAAAAAAACTTTGATTTTGGCCCTATCTGCACTTTTTCTATTTCGCGTAGTATATGTGACTGTCTTTTAGACAAATACTGTCTTTTAGATAGATCGCGTATCATACGCGGGTTTCCTTCGAGCAAGTCACGTGTAAAATGCGTGTACGCAACTGTGTAAGTCGCCTACCTGCGCATACAACGCGACCTCCTTAAAACAGGCTTAAAACATCAATTTTTGCATAAAATTGAAAATGTAAATGGATGAAATGGAAGAGAATGAAGAGCTGATTTACCCAGCACTTGCGAATTTGAAAATCGTCCACTGGTTTGTCCACACCGAGCGATTGAAGTCAGAGGTAAAAATTGCCTATATTGGGTAAAAATATGAAATGGTGTTTTTGATTTCTATTTTTGGACTATTTATAGAAATAATTTCAAAATGTGGGTTTTTTATCCTATAGTTTTTAATTTCTATCAAAATCAAACTAATGCCATGTCATTTTTTCCTAATGCAACAGGTCCAAGGTTACTTAAAGTAATTATTCACTCATATAGGATAGGATTTTGGTCATTTATATGCATTTTTTCATTTATACCTAATCCGCTTTAACCCTAGGATCATTACTTTGACCACAGACTATGGTGTTTAACCATTATTACCTTGTCTATACCATTGTTCTTCCGTGGATAGGGCTTTCCTTCCATGAGTACCCTAGTTTAGTACACATTGTTGCCTTTTGGTACTCATGTCACATTTGTCGCAGGTTTAGGGGAGCCTTCTTAGCTATTTTTCATGCCAAGTTGGGCCTCATTTTGGTCTCTTTTTACAAGCTATCCCCTTTGTAAGGCTCCACTCCCTTATCAAGTTTCTTAAGGCTCAGGTCTAACTCTTCAAAATAGACTTGACTGCCGAGTAAACTTGTCCATTCAGGCTCGTTAAGAATATGTGCATGGGTATCCACATTGGTGGTAGTTTATCACTTTCTCGGACCATGTGGAATAGTACAAGAAAGGATCGCTCTCTTTTCTACAGAATTGAGAAGAATATTCTCAGGTATAGGTTTATCACTTTTATGGACTTGAGGTACTAAACTTACGGAAAAGGAGCGCCCGATATGAGCTTAGTTTTCTCTTTTTCATGCTCTGGACCTAAACATGAAAAATATTTCGAATGTACTTTATGCCTTTGTCATACTTGTTAAACACTAAATAACAAAGCATCGAGTTTACTGTTGTAAGCCCCATTCCTCGTAATCAAATGGATCTTTTCGAGTGATCTTGCTTTCCTTCACACTTGTAAAACTCAAGCTATAAGCTGCTCTTGAAGGAGTGTTGGGTAGGTGGTAATTTAACCTTTTTTCGGACCTCCCTGACTAAGTACGAAAAAGGTGCGCCTTACCTCTTTGGAGGATAAGAGAGTTCTTCTGTGGTATGTTTTATACTTTTCTGGCCTCAGGAGACTAAATTGGATGAAAAAGGACCCCCCTGGAGTCTTACTAGAAGTTTTCAGACTCTTTAAATATGAAAACACCAACGAGCATGTACTAGTTCGGGCTCGTAAAATCCATGAATCAGTGACATTATCAATCATTATTCTCTCCCCTCTTCAAGCTTGTCAAAAATGAAAAGAGACCTGAGTTGACTTTCCTGGACTTGTTAAAATTTAACAAGAAAGATAAGGAAGAAGTATTATTTTTGGGTTACAGACGGTGGCAACATATCCTCCTTGAACATAACACTCTCTAAACTTTCTAATACTCATGTCTTAGTGTACACTTTCAACTCAGCTATCACTTTGAGTTTCTTACTCCTCCACTTGTCCTTTATATATGGGGAATCTGATCATGTCTTTTATATGACAGATAAGTTTAGTTGTTATATCTGCAAAGTTAAAAGCTGCCTTGGGTCATCTCTATGTCGTGCTCATTGTTCAAGGATTTATCCATGCTTCTGATTATTATCCTGATTCCATCATTATCCTATCTGAGTAATACTTGTGTCTACCTTCCCTTATCCAGTTCCTAGTCACTCTTGTGATCCATTGGAGGATCTATTGCCTTCCTCATCACAACATGGTTTCTCATTAGCACTTCCTGAAGACGAAGACCTAGAGTTTTAACGATGGTACCTTAGGATTCACTATCATCTTTGGTGAATTCCTTTGCATCAGTTTTCAGTTTCACCTATTGCTTGACAATATGTTGAATCCTTTCCATGTTTGACTTCAACACATCTATTCACATGGCTTGGATTGTACTAGTTCCTTTGGATTTTGACGAAGACCTTAGGTTCACATCTATAACCTAAGTTACGCAAGATTGTGTTGTATTCACCTACACAGCTTCCAGATTTTGAAGACTCATCATTGTATATTATGGCTTCGATCCACCTTTGTAATATACACAGTCTTGTACCAGTATCATATGATGTAATCAAATATTGTAAAGGAGCTAGTGTTCCAGTATGTTGAAAATGGCATCCTCATATATGATTTTGTATATGACATTGATATGTATTTGTTTCGGGTACTTCCTCTGCTGCCTTGGACTTCTGAGTTCTTCAAGATAAAGTTTGTAATATATTTCGACCATTGCTTCCCTCTGACCTCACATATTAGGGGGCATCTGTTATCAGCCAAAATGACACTTCTTCGTCCAAGTGCTAACATTCATCATGTCAGTACACAAAAGGACAATTGGGATTGAAGTGGCCAAAATACTATAGATGTGCATGACCTTTGATGCATTATCCTCAGACCAGCCTTATCTATTTTTATTCTCAGTTTTGGGTTGCACACACGACTATGTGCATTGTAACTCGCGTGTCATACGCGAGTATGTGCATTGTAACTCGCGTTTCGTACGCGAGTATGTGCATTGTAACTCGCTGCGTAGTGCAACCCGCATGTACCTTGCATACGCGATTTCCCTTTGAGAAACCCGCATGTCATACATGCCTTTCCTATATCAATACTCACATATACCTTGATTCGACCTTAAAAATATAAATCATGATTAGATGAGATTAGTTGGGCCATAATCCATAACTATCCCAACTGTCTCAACCATCCTAACCTTTGAATCCTCTCTATTTCCCAAAGTATAAATAGAGGCCTTGGGATGGGGCTAATCAATCAATTTCAGAAGAGCAAAGTTATGCTGGTCGTATACCTTCAGAGTCTTGGAGCACCATAACTTAGAGTCCTTGGTAGCAGAAGAGTCCTTGTGTCAAAAGCTGGGTGGTATTCTTACCTATTCATTGTTTGTTAATAAAGAGAATTCTTCTTCCAATCTTGTATTGTGTTTATCTCATGTATATTGGTTTAATGAATATGTTCAATTATATCATTTATATGCTTTTCATCTAACCTATGATGTATATATATATATATATATATATATATGAGATATTGCTTGAATAATTGGCTCTTTGTAGGTGAAGAGAAGCATCCCTAGAAGCCTTGGAGAGTATTGGAGCGAGATAAGACCAAGATTGGATCAACCGTCATAAGCCAGGTAAGCCAAGATCTCTTCCTATTCTCATTCCATTTTTTGTAAATGCTGATTGTCTCCAAGTTTAATAGTAACTTGGTAACCTCAGACCCTATGTTACAAGGGTGTATTGTCTTGTACAACAAATGGCGATAATTGTTCTAACAACAGGGTTGGATAGATATTTTTCAGAGGATATTTTGATAAAAGTAAGGTTTACATGAAAAAAAAACTATCATAATCCTTCAAATTAATGTTTAAAAATGAGTTATGATAATGATAATTGTTACAACAAAAGGGTTGGATAGATAGTCTTAAAATTAAGGTTTAGATGAAAAAAAACTATCATAATCTTTCAAATTAATGTTTAAAATTCAAAGCTCCACTTTCTAAGGAATAAGACCATATGACTCAAGTTCATGCAATTTTGTTATAATAACCTTCTTGAATGGAATGGGACTATATTACTCAACTTCATTTAGCTTTGACATGATAACCTTGAATGCTAATCTAAAAAGGATCAAATATATCATCACAAATGTACAGTGTAAAAAGCTGACAATTAAAATCACTGAGGAGGTATAGGATTATAAAAATGACACTATTATTGAAGAGAGCATGAAAAAATAGGATTATAAAAAAGGACACTATTATTGAAGAGAGCATGAAAAACACAGGAAAAGTTAGGAGTTGTCACAATGGATGAAGCTTTTTAGAAGTAAAAAAGTACTTTATTTGGTCTAAAGGTTCAATTTTGTAATGCTCACGACACCACATGGGAGGTCGGAAGTGTACTACAAGTATGGGAATGTTCATATCAGCTTTAATAAGCAAAATTTCAAATGTATCAATGATTTTTAATTTTATAAGTTAATATTTAGAAGGAAATGTTATCAATTTTAATAAGCAAAATTTCAAATATGTCAATAATTTTTAATTTTATAAGTATTATTAGCAGCAAAGAAAGTACTGATATTTGGTTAGAGGTGAGCATAAAACAAATGTTTCCATAGCTATCCTCATGCTCACTTTAGCAAGGCCCACAACTCAACACCACATGGGAGGTGGGAAGTGTAGAACACACATGGGAATGTTCACATAAATTTTAATAAGCAAAACTTCAAAGAAAATGTGTCAATAATTTAATCTTGAATGGCGTTCTACATGTTGCACAACACTCTTTCCAGCCATGTACATGGAATGTTATATTATTAATTTTTACAATTTAACTATAAAACCAGTTCTTATATTTTTATCAAACTTTTTGTAACATCCCTTAAATTATTTTAATTATTTTACGATGGAGAATACAAAGGTGAATGCAAATGTGCAACTATCCCGTGAGAAGCTCAAGGTCGATAAAACACTATAAGTAATGTTATTTATTTTTCTAAGTTGTTAATGGCAATGGTAGACTTAGGAAATGGAAGGGTTTGACTCACCTATAGAACGAATCCACTAAGAGAAGTTGAACATGGTTGGAAAGCCAAGGATATCAATAACGGATGCCATCTTGGTGTTAAACCTAAGTTAAACTAAGTGACCATTCACTACAAATAATTATCTTAATTTAGGCATGGGATGTTGAGAATTAACTCTAGAGCTCCCAAAGGACAGAAGCTAAGGTTTCCTTCTTTTTACTATAATCATCTTGCCTATTATGTGAGAGAGATATTCCTTCTTAAAGGTTATCTTAATAGTTAATTTTATACAAAAGTGGGGAATCTCTTAATAAATATATAAGAGACAAAAATAAAAATAGAGATATTGATTTTTTTAATGCTACAAATAATTTGACTTTATATAAATATTGTCTCTAAACATATTTGAAGAGAAAGTGCTAGGATAAAATATTAAATTCTTCTTTATGAATAACAAAATATATATATATATATATATATTAAACAAAATATCAAGCAATTTAAATAAATGCACATGGATAGATTCTAGAAAGTGTATTACTGTTATTATTATATTTTACCTTATATTATGAATGCGTAATTCCATATATGAAGGTTATGTAATAAGTAGAATGTTTTTAGGAAACAATTAAGAATCGGTCGATCAACCGTTAAGACCATTAACATATTAGTTAAAGGCTTTAAAGAGCGATTAAGAGTGGATCCTGAAGGGAATATATTTGGCGATTATGAGGAGGAGATGGATCTTTTCAATGGACGATGGGAAGAAGGATTGTTACATCTCTGCAATTATAATGGTTTGGCGAGGTTAAGAGGACGATTTCAAAAGGAAGCTGGACAACATGGTTGCCATGAAATCCATTGACAATAGTGAATGAGAATCTTATTTATTACAAAAAGAAGTAACTATGGACAACATGGTTTCCACCTACCCGATTTTTCATAGTTTATGCCCCCTATAATCTTACCTTTCTCGATGACAACACCCCCCAACCCCCACACACAATAGCACATCCACATTAGTCGTGGATGATAATGTTGATAGGTATCACCATCCCACTTTGATACAGAGATAATAAGAAACATACTTAGCCAATTCGATATGTCCACTATCTTTATTCATAAATGGGAATTTCTAAAAAGGAAATCACTCCTCCAACCTATTAGTTGAGCTTGGAAAATAATGATGCCCTAGGCCAACCCTCAACCCACAACAAGTCTTGCAGACCAAAGATCAATATGAGAAAAGGGATAACGAATTTAGATTTATCTGAATTGCCTATGCTAGTAAAAAACATATATACAAAACCAAGAATGCCTCAAGAGAAATTGAATCTACTTCTTTCTCCATTGTTAACAATCGAACAATGCGTTGTTGGATGGCGGGGATTAAAAGGAGACACACCGATTGGAGGTATCCCCACCATCTAATCTTGTACTCTCCATCCCATTCCAAAAAAGGAACACCTTCTAATGTTAATAAGTGGATACAAGCAATTTCTCTGTTTGCTTGTCAATTTAAGGTTTTTGAAAATTAGCCTCTAAGGTGTAGACCAATTGGCGTTAAGGTGCATTGTTAAGAAACTCCTTGTGACATTGCGGTTTCAAACCTCGAATACCTTGTGCACCTATGTAGGGGCATTTGGGGTGCAACTTGAGGTTATAGTGGCAGGAGGCCAAAATCGACCCCATGATGCAAGTACAAGCTCGACCCAGTTACTAATTCCTCTAGATATGTAAAAAAAAGAGTTTTAAAAATTAAATAAACATCACTAAAAACATGATAATTTTAAAAATGTCAATTTACGATGGCTAAATAAAGTAAAAAGAAGTCAATACTGTTTAAATTTAACCATTGGTTTCCTACATCTACATCTAGAAGATGGGCCATTCATTTCCAAACGTCTTTAAAAATAATTCAATAACATATTCACATAGAATTATAGTTAACAAAGGAGTCGTACGAATGATGATTTCTAAGAAATGGATAATTTATTTATTTATTTTATGACCGGGAACACACCCCATCGCACAACAAGCATTGTTGATCGTACAACAACATAGTCAACCCGGGTAGGCCCAAGCTTAGTGTTAGGTAAAATAATGATCTACCCAAAATCACCTAAAACTGTCACTATAAAAAACACAAAGTTAAAAAGACTATAAAAACCTTTATAAAAATGATACTTAGATAGATCTTTATACTTGGATCTCCATCCAAACACCTATAAAACCCCCCGTTGAATCTTACCCTCAAACCCAATAACCACTACCACAAACACACTAATCCCAAGAGAAAAAGATTTCAAAGATCTTGGAATTTAGGTACAAAAACACTTGGGCCATGATCACATGTATATAGACAAGAACATGGACCCAGGGGTTAAATTTGACGGGCACCCTTACCCGTCAAGCAATTTTTATGTGACGGGTTTCTTTTGAAACTACCCTTCCTATGATGTTTAATATTTATGTTTACCCGTCAAAAAAATGACGTTCATTATTTATTTTTACTGGTCAAAAAATAAGTAAGCCACCGATCACCCCTATTGAAAAGTACCAATGGATTTCATGCACAAAAATGAGTCAACTCTGAGTGACTCGGCCTAGACATGCAACACTAGAGGTAATACAAAAGAGGGACTCTGCTGAGATAACTTTGAAGAAAATTCATGGAAAAAAGAAAGCCCAGACAGAATTATTTCTGGTTACTAAAAAAGATAAAAGAAATAACTAGATACCTTCCCCTTATCATCCAGGATGCCAATTTAAAATTAAAGAAGATATTAAGCGACATGGACAAGCTTCTGGAAGATAGACGAGTCTACATCGAGGAGGAGACTTCAGATTAGCTTGTCTCAGTTAATCTTTAACAAATTATTTTTACATTTTTATACCATACTAAATATATATTTATCGTGTTCTCTTTCTAAAATTGTTTTCTTTTTCCTAAAAAGCATTATATTTGATATTAATGGAGAAATCCAAATATACATACTGTAACTCATGTGCCTCCTTGACCCCTTGACACTGTAGAGGACAGAGTTCCACCCCAAAGCCTGCTTTTGAATTGTCAAAGTTTTAGGCTGTCTCAGAAACCTCAGCAACCTAATTCTGTCTTAGAAGCCTACATGTTGTGATCACTCCATATTTTATTTGCAGTAAGAAGAACTCCTCTTCTTGAAGACCATGTCAAATGGGACCAACTGCTTACCATTACAAGCATATCACAATATTTCCAACTACCCGTAGAAGCTCTGTGTTGTTGGTCCCTCCTAGAACAACAAACATATGGCACTTAGTTTAAGAAAACAGCACCTTCAACAGAAACAAATTCTTGTGGTAGTCTGCATTAGAAGTTGATTATCAGTGTACAATTGGATCAAAAGATCAGAAAATTTGACAGAGAAAAATCAGATCGTGATCAATACAAAACATGACAAATACGAAGTCTAAAGCCTCAAGAAATACTTCGAATATAAGAGAAAATGGAAGTGAGGTCAATATATCTACATTGTATATATGCTTCCAGAGAAAGTGCAGCACAGCTATGCTCTGTCCTGAACATATGGGTCGATACAAAATTGCAGGTATTCTTTGAACATAAGTGAAGCAAATCGATATTACTGGGTCAATATAAATATAATACAACAGAGACAAAGTGGGTCAATACTGGTTGTGGATATCCATTGAATACCAAGGCAGAACATCACAAACAAATGCCGTGTATAGGCAAGAAGATTCGCAAAAAGATAAACTGGCACCTAATATTTGGACCATGGTATCTCATGTTCAAATTTTCCACAAGAATTTAATATCCCCGCTTTGAATAATTCACTTCATTTGAGGATTGTAAGTTTCTTTGGAAGTCATGATATCTGCGATTTTCGTAGAAATTTCAGATGTTCCATTACTCTCTTGAAGTCAAATGAACGAAAAAGATGCCATTCATTTGGGGCAATGTAAGTTTCATAGAAAGTCACGATAACTGTGATTTTCGTTGGAACATCACTATCTTACGGTGGTAGATACTAGATATTAAGAGTTGTTTCATATATATATATATGAAATTGAAAAGGCAGAAAATTTGAAGATGAACAATTAGACGCTGTTTTAAAAAATTAATACTTGAATATCAAATTTGTAAATTGTTAAAATTTACTAGTTTATTATTTGTTTTGTTTCTAAAAGACAGGAATTAACTAAT
>LPNX010803592.1:127012-200213 GCA_001517045.1 Pseudotsuga menziesii
TTACACGTTTGAGCAATCGGATTTGAACCTTTGAAAATATAGTTGATCTTTTCACAAATGGATTCAAAAAGTCTGTCGTTCAATTGGCTTTTGAAAACAAAGTGTTGCAAAGCACAAAAGAACTGGATCCCTTAAACAGAGAAGCATAGCCAACTCTTGTGTGTTTACTTTGAGATAACAACAAAGAAACCAACTCAGAGTAGTGTTTTGCACAGAGTAGTGCAAAACGAGTGCAGAACAGAGTATCCATGGACACATACATCTGCAAAAAAACCATGAATTCGATGGCATAATGCTTACTTGGTTGAAGAAGGAAGCGGTTGCTGACCGGTATCCACTCTTAATCCCCCTGCCGCCTGCAACTGCACTCTCGACCCGCGGCAACCTCCAGGCTTGAGTCCTGACCAGAGTAACCCTTTCAAACTTTCAAGCTTCGAGTCCAGACCAGAGTTGGTTTCAAAATTCCATGCTTGGAGTCCCGACCAAAGTAAACCTGTAAAGGGTTTCAATCTTTCATTCATAGCTTCAACTTTCAAGCCTTCAGCTGGTGCGGTTGGTAGAAATTAAATGGTAGAGTTAAATGCTCCAGCCTCCCACCGTCCCACGCCCGCGAGGACTCGAAAAATATGCGTGTATAATTCAATTTCTAACTTCTAACTAAAAATAAACAGTGTCCACGCTCTTTTTATTTCTTTAATTATATTCATAAGTTTTGTTACTGACCCCTCTCCGGGCTCTATCCTTCCAATTCCAAACGACTTGTTAATGCCCGAGCCTATTCTAACTTCTTGATAGCTGGCCTTTACAACTGGTAATATATATATAAATTAGATACTGGCAAATTTTATAAATACTCGTCAAAACTACTACTGTTTTTTAAAAATGCCCTTCTTAGATGACGGGTTTTTTCCATATTCACCCGTATTTGACGGGTAGAACACCTAAATACGGGTATACTCCCGTCAAATTTAACCCATGCATGGACCTACCCACAAACTATAGTCAACTAAGTCTCCATTAGTGTTGGTCGTGATGGGACATTTTGGTTGACTGTCAATATCACAGGGGATAGAGTCAATTTATAGTCAGAAACGTGCATTGCAAATTCTAGAGCTTATCACATTCAACTTTTAATATGGGTAAGCTGGTAGGCAAATATTAAACGTGCGCCATTCATGTCCTATTCGTAATGGAGGGTTCTTTTTATTATTTAAGTTTTCCAGTTCTGGCGGCCTATGTCAAAAGTAGAGAAGAAAAATATATTTTTATCAAATTTAAAAAGTTGAATTACAAATAAAATATTTAATATTTTATCTTATTTTATACTCATATCATAAAGATTTATAGAGGAAAATAAGTGAGTAGCAGAGATGGAAAAGTGAGATGAAACACTAATCCTGGTTGGAACTCATGTTTGAAACGTATTTGATTTCAAAATAAAAGTAAACATTATCCATCAACCGATTATAAACGCGAATGTATACATTCACCGTATCCATAAATCAATCAATCAATCAGTTATGTCATAAATATTTTTAATTAATGGGTTATATTATATATAAATAAGGAGATTGAAGATTTTATTCATTTATTCACCGTATGCATAAATCAATCAGTTATGTTCTAAATATTTTTAATTAATAGGTATATATATAAATAAATAAGCCTTGGCAAATATTTTTAATTAATAGGTTATATATAAATAAGCCTTAGCAACAATGTTGCATATTCTTTGCATTTAGGATTATAAAACTTGGAGCAAGTTTAAGTTCCCATAAATAGATATAAATGACATGTATAAACATTTGTTTACAATAAATGTTTGTTGATGTGCTTTCTCAGAAAAAACAAATTATTTTGCAACCATGGTTTGTATATGATGTCTAGTCTTATTTTTTAGGCATGTTTGGTGTTTTTGAGGATATTGCAAAGAAGTAAAGAGAATCGTATTTGAGAAGACTAATCTTCTTGCACAACCAATTTATTTTATTTTATTGTTGTGACAACGTTTTCCTTGTTTCTATCATCAATACATGCTTTCTGTGTTGTAATAGGTTTTGCTTTTCTTTTATTTCCCTATATCAGTTTTGCTTGTGAAATTTTATGGATGCTTGAATTGACATAAAGAACTAGTCAATCATATTACATAGTAAAAAAACCAATATCAATCTTCTATAATCCTATTGCCTTATATGTTTCACAATATATACATATCATAATTATATTTCCTTCATATTTTATCTCTCTCAACATGTTTTGTTTCTTTCAACCACTTAATTTTCTCCACTCTTCATAAAACTCTCATTTCATTTTCAATTTTATTTTCTTTTAATACTAAATTATCCCTTGAACTTCTTTGATGCATTATTTATGCTACCCCATATATTTAATTCCTTATTCAAATCAAATTTATGCTCCTCTTTATTATGTGATGAAACACATGATATATAAACCATCCAAAGAACCTTTGATAAAAAGGTAGTTCATTTTTCTTTAAAACATATTTTGATATTTAATACATTTAAAATAAAAAGTTAAAAATAATTAGATATGGTACAAGAACATGCCATTCTCGTTAAAACATGGAAATTTCAAAGTAGGGACAATAAATTCATCGTATATTTGCATATAGCTTGGGTATATTTGGACTTCTATAAATCTCGATAAGTTACCTTGATAGGTGGATGATTCTTTATGGGCTCCCAAAAATATTCTGAAAATGATTGTGTAAAAAACAAAAATAAGAAGCTATATAGAATTTTGATTTTTTCTACATTATTTAAGTGTTTGAGTTTTATTTATGATGTTGGAAAGATAAAACCATTGGCAAATGTTGATCCCTCTTCCTCTACCTAAGAAGTTTTCTTTAGCATAGTCTAGATTATGAATCAATAGATCATCCAAGACCAATCTCTCTAATGGTTCCCTCAACCTTGAGCTGCCACCCTAAGTTCCCTCTCTTTGCTATGGCTTCGAATCTAATAATAGACAGTTTGAAATGCACCAAATCAAGATCTAGCAATCTAAGCTTTGTAATCAAACATATAGTGAATAGGTAGTTTGAAACATTGAGCAAGTAATTTGAAATGCACCAATTGTTTCAAGGAGTTTGAAACACACATGTGGCAGGAAATTTGAAATGCACATATAACGGGGTGTTTAAAATTTGAAATGCACAAATCGAGATCTAGTGATTGATGAGTTCTCTGATCTAACAAATAGACTATAATGAACATGATAGATGTGAGTTGCAGTCGACATGAATTAGCTTCCAACTTCTTTCTCCAATCCATAGTCCACTTATTGGATTCACTACGTTCCATGCATGTTGTTGGGTAGTGGGTCTACTTGAAGTTGTCATTATAAGCATAATTTGATACGATGGTTTCCATGAAATCCATTGATAGTAGTGAATGAGGATCTTATTTATTACAAAGCAGTAACTATGGACAACATGGTTTCCACCTACCCCATTTTTCATAGTTTATGCCCCCTATAATCTTACCTTCCTCGATGACAACACCCCCCAACCCCCACACACAATAACACATTCACATTAGTCGTGGATGATAATGTTGATAGGTATCACCATCCCACTTTGATACAAAGATAATAGAATACATACTTATGTCCACTATCTTTATTCATAAAGGGAAATTTCTAAAAAGGAAATCACTCTTCCAACCTATTAGTTGAGCTTGCAAAATAGTGATGCGCTAAGCCAACCCTCAACCCACAACAAGTTTTGCAGACCTAAGATCAATATGAGAAAAGGGATGACAAATTTAGATTTATCTGAATCGCCTATGCTAGTCAAAAAATATATATACAAAATCAAGAATGCCACAAGAGAAATTGAATCTACTTCTTTCTCCATTGTCAACAATCGAACAATGTGTTGTTGGATGGTGGGGATTAAAAGGAGACACACCGATTGGAGGTATCCCCACTGTCTAATATTGCACTCTCCATCCCATTCCAAAAAAGGAACACCTTCTAATGTTAATAAGTGGATAAAAGCAATTTCTCAGTTTGCTTGTCAATTTAAGGTTTTTGAAAATTAGCCTCTGGAGTGTAGACCAATTGGCGATAAGGTGCATTGTTAAGAAACTCCTTGTGACATTGCGGTTTCAAACCTTGAATACCTCGTGCACCTATATAGGGGAATTTGGGGGGCAACTTGAGGTTATACTGGGAGCAGGCTGAAATCGACCCCATGATGCAAGTACGAGCTCGACCAAGTTACCAATTCCTACATATATGTAAAAAAAGTTCTAAAAATTAAATAAACATCACTGAAAACATGCTAATTTTAAAATTGTCAAATTACGATGGATAACTAACGTAAAAAGAAGGAAATATTCAATAAATTTAACCATTGGCTTCCTACATCTACATCTAGAAGATGGGACATTCATTTCCAACATCCTTAAAAATAATTCAATAACATATTCATATAGAATTATAGTTAACAAAGGAGTCGTACACATGATGATTTCTAAGAAATGGATAATTTATTTATTTATTTTCTGACCGAGAACACACCCCATCGCACAACAACCATTGTTGATCGTACAACAACATAGTCAACCCAGGTAGTCCCAATCTTAGTGTTAGGTAAAAAAATGATCTACCCAACATCATGTAGAATTGTCACTATAAAAACAGAAAGTTAAAAAAGGTATAAAAACCCCTATAAAGATTATACTTGGATCTACATCCAAGCACCTATAAAGTCCCACCGTTGAATCCTACCTCAAACCCAATAACCACTACCACAAACACACTAATCCTAAGAGAGAATGATTTCAAAGATCTTGGAATTTAGGTACAAAAGCACTTGGGCACCGACATGGGCCATGATCACATGCATATAGACAAGAACATGGACCCACCCACCAACTATAGTCAATTACGTCTCCGTTAGTGTTGGTCGTGATGGGACATTTTGGTTGGCTGTCAATAATATATGGGATAGAGTCAAATTTGTAGTCAGAATCGTGCATTGCAAATTCTAGAGCTAATCACATTCAACTTTTAATATGGGTAAGTTGGTCGACAGATATTAAACATGCACCATTCATGTCCTATTCGTAATGGAGGGTTCTTTTTATTATTTAAGTTATCCAATTTTGGCGGCCAGTGATCAAATTTGAAGGGTGGGTCTTACTACTTCAATTGGAAGGGCATTTAATTCAAGAGGCCTTCAAAGATGAAGGGTAATATAAATATTAGTACTTCAATTTTGGCGGCCAGGGATCAAATTTGAAGGGTGGGTCTTACTATTTCAATTGGAAGGGCATTTAATTCAAGAGGCCTTCAAAGATGAAGGGTAATATAAATATTAGTACTTCAATTGACAAGTATAAATTAACTAAACTTTTCTTTTAAAAAATGTAAAAAACTAATATTGTTCTTCCAAATTTTTATAATCTTAAATAATTAAGTACTTCTTAATATCTACATGAAAAAAAATAACTTTTCAATAAAATTTAATTTGAACACATTTCTATAACATCTATTTAATTGTATTTTTCCAAGTTAAAACACACTTTATTATACAAAATAACTACTTAGATTATGAAATACTCATATTAGGGCATTCAGATGATCTATGCAATAACCATATTGGGGCATCTGCATAATCTTATGCATAGTACATGGCATTACAGTTAGATATAATATAAAAAAAACTAGAACCATGAGAGAGTTACTTACTCTTAACTATGTACAAAAGGAGGTCAACAAAAATTACATATAAAAACAACCAAAACCTTAATTCAAACTGAAGAGAGGGCATCCATCCAATCCTGAGAGATGTAAGAATGATGGGAATTGGGTGCCTAAAAAAAATAATATACAACTCATATTAAAACATTAAAAAAATCGCACAAACCAAGCAGGTTAACAGTGCTAGCATCAGCGGGGCCAGGACATAAAATTTTGGTGTTCACGTGTCATGAAAACAAATAGGGATGGGATGGAGGGGAAACAAAATCATGCCTAATTTAGTTGGAGCCTTGCTACTCGCTGCATGTCTAACTCTCGACAATCTGCCTTTTAAATAGTTCTAGAACACCAAAGAAGTACGTTAATGGCTAGATTTGAGAATGTTCTAGGTGTGAATAATTAAGAGATGGAGGCTCTAAAACAAATAGTGTATTTACCTCTATGTTGAATTTTGTTTTCCATGCTGATGCAAGCTACTAACTTATTGTCTTACCAAAAGGCATGAGAATGAGGAAAAACGTGTAAAACTATGGTCTTCACCTTCAAAGAGTGCCTTGCATTCACATTGGTAAGGGGTGATAAGAATATCACAACAATCCAATGTGTCAAATCTGAGTTGATAGTGTCAATTAAAGACTTATATCGTAAATTTAATATAAGACTTACTTATAGTTATCTCTTACTCTTTAGGTCTTGAAACATTTGATATTTTCTTACTCTTTGGGTCTTGAAACATTTGATATTTTATGGTTATCTCTGTGCCTTCACCCAATTGATATTATAAGGTGAGGATGTGCGTGCATAATAATCCTTAGTTATGAATGTGAGATGAGGATTTAAGGAGAAGAGGATGTAAAGACAAGTAATTTTTATATGTATTTTGGTGGCAAGCGCTAAGGACAAATGTGGGAGATACCACAAATGTTTGGAAGGATGGAGGGATATTACATCATGATCATGCCACCCATCAAATTGAAGACTTTTCCTAAGCCGCAAATTGTTTTTTTAGTTTCATTAATAATCATTGTGGTGCTTTGGTCCAATTTTTTTCTTTCTAATTCATTGTTTCTACATATAATGTGCCCACCTCTCTATATCAATGCATAAATATGTCTCTGCACGATTTGTGATCCTAGTTGCATGCCATGAGTGTTTCTTTATAGTTGATGTGATTATGTGGAATTCAAGCAAGAAATGAAGTCTTGCAGAGGAGGACTCATCAAACCATCCATTTGAATTTAATTTTGACGAAAACAAATGGACATTGGTAGCCAGGTTCACATAGGTAGTAGGAACAAAGTTTTGTGCTCGTTTTGGGCCTAGTAGCGGTTCTCTATTATTACAGTCATAGTGATTGACACATTGTCACACCTTTCATCATAACGCCAAGTGAATCAAGAGTTAGATTCACATCCCGGTGGTCAATTCCTCGTAGTCGCTAGTCATCACTCGTCATCTTGCACGATTGAGCAGTGAGTGTGATGTGAGTGCTTATAGTTTATGATATTTCCAATATTTTGAATAACGAGTCGAACTTTATAGCATAATAATTTCAACATACTGAGAAATTTATATGGATGGGTAATTTCAAATGCTGCCCTTCTTTTGAAATTTTGATATAGATCACATCCTTCTTAATTGGAAGGGCAAAATTCATATTTTAATTTTTTTTTGAAGGGCAATTTTAACGTTACACTTCTAGGAAGGGCTAGAACCCTTTGGAAGGGCTGAGAAGGGTACAATTTTGATTTTGAGCAGTGCTGTCAAAAAGAAAAAATATATTTTTATCAAATTTTAAAAAGTTGAATTACAAATAAAATATTTAATATTTTCTATTATTTTATACTCATATCATAAAGATTTATATTTATGATAGGAAAATAAGTGAGTAGTAGGCCTGGAAATTCAATTTGCCTGTCAATAAAAATTTAATGACAGTTTCAATCTTTTTGTGCGTATCACTTGATGGTTTAATCAATTTAGTTGAGTGTCAATTTATTTTTTATATTATATGTAAATGTGAATAAAATAATTTTTTATATTAAATATAAATATGAGTACAATATTTATATAGAAATTTATTAAGTCTAAATGTTCAACAACTACATTAAGCAAATTATAAAATTTTAAAAGAGAAAACTTTTCAGATTCCTCTTCGAAAAATCAGAAAAATCAGAAAGCTCCTTCAAACTACATACATAGCTAAAGACTAATAATACAATTAGAAACACAAAATATAAATAAATACAATACAAATACACAGAAATAGAGAATTCTAGCATTTATGTGTTCCTCTGATAACTAGAAATTAAGAGCAACCCAGGAGTTGGCCCAACACAACAACCAATAATAGTTTGCTAGGTTTTAGTAGTAACATAGGTACTAAATTTTTTGACTGATATCTAAATTCACAAATGTCAAATAGACGTTTTAAATATCTTTTTACCTATCAATGTTGACCTATTCATCACAAACTTACCTGTCAAATACATGTAAAAATGAAAAAAAAGGTTCTGTGGCCAGTCAAATTCCAGGCCTGGTGAGTAGCTGAGATGGAAAAGTGAGATGAAACACTAATCCTGGTTGGAACTCATGTTTGAAACGTATTTGATTTCAAAATGAAAGTAAACATTATCCATCAACCAATTATAAACACGAAAGTATACATTCATCGTATGCATAAATCAATCAATTATGTCATAAATATTTCTAATTAATGGGTTATATCATATATATAAACAAGAGCCACGTGGTGGCAATGTTCCCAACATTGCCATTAACTTTGTAACTAATTATCACGAATTTTTTTTTGCAATTGAAAAACTAGTTGAAGCAGTTTTATGAAGTTAAATAATAATAATTTAAAAGTTAAAATTGGACCATCAAAGCTTGATGAAAAGTTGTATGAAGTTAAATAATAGTAATTTAAAAGTTAAAATTGGACCATCAAAGCTTCATGAGATAACTTCGATTTGTTTGACAACTAATTTTATTAATGTGATAAACACACACGACTTGTATTTTTAATAGAAGAATTAACTTCAATTTGAATCATCATTTAACATCATATCTACGTTTGTTTTTTCTTAAAATGAAATAAAAATAGAGGTTATTAGCAAGCATATTAGCATAACCTTTTGTTTCAAAGAAATTAGATACGAGCATATATATAGGAATCTTAAAAACACTGAAATGCATGGTAACTTTCCTCGACAATTTGATAATCTCCACATGAAATTTCAAGAATGTATAGGCTTTTCACAATATAAAAAAATTGACTCCTTTTACATCACTAATTTAAACAAAAGGCTTCATTCCTATCCATAATTTACATGACTAATTTAAACAAAAAGCCACAAAATGGCAATGTCCTTAGCATTCGCACTTGGGCTGGGCTAAGCTAATGTATGTTGTAAATTGTACCCAGTTAATGGTTTAAGACAATGGAAGAGGTAATGGTTTAAGACAATGGAAGCAGAAATATAAAATTAAGACTTTAGCTTGAGCTCAAACTTAACTGAAAGAGATATCAAACAACTATATCAAGTATTTTTTCCAACGCACATTCAGGAACATTGGATTTACTTGTTTGGCATTGTGATAAACAATGTGAATTTGACGTGGTTGAAAATGATAAAAGTGAAACGACAAAAGAGACATTTGCATAAACCTGATAGGACCAACACGAGGCCGATAGACATGACAAATGTGTGCATGGACACCATGTGTTGTCTTCTGGTATTGTTTGCTTTCCATCCTACTGCAGGTGGCCTTTTCTTTCTCTCAAGCTAGCCATTTGGAGAACCAAGCATTCTTGTCTAACTTCATGTGCAAACTCTCTTAAGCTCTATCAATTCTTTAATACCAAGTATCGCTTGGACTTATACTAAGTGTGATGCTCGCGCATGCACTGTGAAGCTATGCGCTGGCTTCCCAATAATGTAGAGAGTTGAGCTTACTTAGAAGGGTGAATTATCATTAATACAATTGCTAAGTTAAATGTCAACTTTAGATCACAAGATCAAATGCAATTGGAGGGCAGTCACCTAAATACTCTAGAACTTGTCTTTCTCACTTTAATCTCTCAAAATGGATCTACTGTAGTATCTGTGCCTGGTTCTATCCGCAGCCGTGAGTATGTCTAGTAGGTTCAACAAGGGCATCCCTATAGTCTCTAAATTTTAACAGAGGAAGCAGAAATTTCAGCAATGGTTTTCAATCACTTACATCTTAATATTCACAGACTCTCACCATCCTTATAGTCTCAACTTTGTTTGAGTAGAGTTTTTACTAACAGTAAACAACATCTCAATTGAGTTTGATTAGGTAAAATCAAAACATAAATAACAACAAAAAAGATAGATAAACCTCTTAGACCTCTGGATACCTTGTTCGCTTGAGTAGATTATGAAATAAAACAAAAACTTACCAACAACTAATTGTCAGTTCAATCTTGTTGCGATGGAAGCTACTGGAATGTAATTAACCTAAATGCACATGAAAGTATTAAATGGCATTAAACTCTAACCAGCAAGCTGCATAAATCTTGGTATATGCCCTAGAACACTACCCGCTTCTATTGGCATTAATTGGAACCATTAATAAATGGATAAATGGATGAGGTACTTGCCCAAATGTTCAGTTTTGATTACTGTTAATCAACTATTTAAAGCAAATAAATTGTTCACAGAAAAAGGACCACCAGAAAGAAAGAATTACGTGAGCCATAAATGAAAGAGAGTCAGGAAAAATAAAAATAAAAAAATTCCCATACCTACTAAGAGCTTTGGCATTCCCGCCGATGTCCTTCTTGTGTTTTCTATTAAATTCTTGCATGAAGTGATTCACGATCCTTTTATCAAAATCCTCACCTCCCAAGTGGGTATCTCCAGCAGTGGCTTTCACCTCAAAGATTCTCTCTTTGATCTTCAGAATCGAAACATCAAACGTCCCTCCTCCCAAATCAAATATCAACACATTCTTTTCTTTAGTATAAGTGGACTTCTTATCAAGCCCATAAGCAATGCAATGGCAGCAACAGTGGGCTCATTGATAATCCTCAACACATTCACCCCAACAATGAGACCAACATCCTTAGTCGCATGTCTCTGCAAGTCATTGAAATAGGCAGGAATAGTAACCACAACATTCTTCACAGTCTGTCCAAGAAAGTCCTCGGCAATCTCCTTCATCTTGGTGAGCACCATGGAGGAAATATCCTTGGGTGAAAATTTCTTCTTGCCGCCCTTGTGTGATACTTCGATCATGGGCTTATCGCTGGGGTGGATAAGACCCTGAAAGGCCAGAGATTCATGTCACTCTGCACAGAGGCATCGGTGAAGCGCCTATCGATCAATCTCTTGGCATCAAAGACCGTGTTCTGGGGATTCATGGCCACCTGATTCTTTGTGGCGTCCCCAATAAGGCGCTATGTATTAGTAAAAGTAACATATTAAGGAGTCGTTCCTTGGTCATTGGGAATTATTTCTACTCTGTCGTCCTGCCAAACGCCCACACAACTGTAAGTAGTTCCCATATCGATACCAATCCCCTTTGATAACATGGAATAGTTGAAAAGGTAAAACTGTAACTCCAGAAGATTTAATGTTAATTTACACCACTCTTATAAATCTTCATCACTTGTTACGTTTACTATCTTGTGACCATAAGTTACTCTGGATTGTTTGCAATCAATCCAAGCCTTGGTTGATGGTAATTAGAGACCTGGAACCTGTAAATCCAAATGCAAAGGGCCAAGGAGAGTCCAAGGCGAAATTGATTCCAATGATAAATAAAAATTAGAATGTAGTCACCAAACTCACCTGTCGTTGCATCTTCAAGAAATCATCGGGGGAAATCTTGCTCATCTGCTCTTGTGCCAGCCTCATCAGCTCCGGATCCATCGTTCCCTAATTCAATTATCTGGAAGATCTACCAACAATAAAAAGTTTACCTAGGCAAATTTAAAATACAGGCCTAAGGAGAAACAATTAGAACTAAGGGCTCGAATGGGATGGAATTACAGAGCAATACTGGAGAGAATTTCGATGACCGAAGTGGTTTGCATGATGAAATTTATAGGTGAAAAAGGTCAAAGAATAAGTCCACACAGCACACCAAACTTTACCTTGTGATGAACTTAGAATAAAATACAGATCTTCGGTGGACGCTTGAGTTGCTTTCCTCGTCCGCGTGCAGATCAAGTCTAGAAAGCTTCTTCGTGTTTGCAATTTTGGATTACTCAAAACCACCATAATGCCGTGGCAAATTGCATTAAAACTATGCACTTTGAGTTTAATATAGACACCAAGTTTGCTTCCGCGCTTGCCCACTATCAAATCCTATGTCGGATTATCTTCCTTTGAGAAATTGAAAACAACTGAAAGACAACATGAAACCACAAAATAGCCCTAGAGTGGATCAAATATGCAGATATAAAACTACAGTAAACCACGGTTTCATGTTCTAACGTTAGCTTTCCATCCTAGTAGTAGTTTTGGTCCCCTACATCTAGTACTTCATGAGGACATTGCAAAAACATAATTTGTATTCGAATTTTTCATCCCATGATCTCCTTCTATGTTTCTTTTTTGAATTTCTTATATGCCCTATGTCAGTGTGGTAAACTGCATTTGCCATCTGGAGAGATCTAGTAACATCTTTTTAAACAAAAACTCCTTTTTTAAGGGAGATTTTCCAGTTATCTCAAGA
This sequence comes from Pseudotsuga menziesii, assembly GCA_001517045.1. Taxonomy (NCBI): domain Eukaryota; kingdom Viridiplantae; phylum Streptophyta; class Pinopsida; order Pinales; family Pinaceae; genus Pseudotsuga; species Pseudotsuga menziesii. The sequence goes on from LPNX010803592.1 coordinate 139,454, forward strand.
ATAGCACCTTCTCTCATCACATAAATGATAGATCTTTCAAAAACTCAATATATATTCCCCTTCAATGGCTGATAACTTCCTTCACTTGTGGATTATCAAATTAATGAACTTGAGACTTGGAGATTTGGTATAGTATTGTCTTCGTCTCAATGACACGTCCTCAATGACGTTGGCATGCAGGCATAATTATTTATTAACCTGTGTTGGCAACATCATGAACTAGATTCATAGAATCCACATTTACTTTTTCTTCCTCATACCTACCAATATAACCTCAAAAATTTCAACTTCTTGATATTCGAGCATAACTAAGTGAGGTCGTAATATATATATAATAACATAACACGTTGATACCGGATTATTATATGATCGAAGTAGAAAAGAATGTGATATAACTATATCTCAATTTCTTAATTGGATAATCAAAACTCAAAATCTCCTCAAAATGCCAGAAATATCAACACAATTACCTTGATCTGACAAGCCGCCATCCAAGTGGAAAAACAGACCGCGAACAAGTGGAGAAGTACTGCGCCATTCGTAGTGCTATTAAATGGCATTAACTAAAGCCATTAAACTCTGACTAGCCAGTTGCACACATCCTGGTGAAGGTTTGGGAACAATGTACTGGATTCCAATGATATTAATGGAAACCATTGAATGGATGAGCCACTTGTCACCTTATGTCCTACAAGAAAGAGGCATATCGAGAATAAACCTTACCGAATACATAATTCCCATTACTATTGCTTACACCATCGCGTCGCTGGGTCTTGGGGCACAAAGAACTAAGCAAATGTCACATGCAAAAGACCAATAGAAATTAAGTTAAATCAATATTTAAATAATTCAAAAAATAAAATTTAATCAAACTATATTAAAAACATTTGAAAACTAAAAAATTTAAATATGCCTATCAAGTTAATTGACCTAACCGATTCATATATATTCCCTGTCGGGAACATAATAAGGAGATTGGAGATTTATTTATGTATTCACCTTATGCATAAATCAATCAGCTATGTCCTAAATATTTTTTATTAACGGATTATATATATAAATAAGGCTTTGCAGCAATGCTGCATATTCTTTGCATTTAGGTTTGTAAAACTTGGAGCAAGTTTAAGTTTCGATAAATAGGTATAGATGACATGCAAAAACATTTGTTTAAATGAATGTTTGTTGATGTGCTTTCTCTGAAATGGCATATTAACATCTATTATACTAATATAAATTAAGAAAAAAAAATTAGATATATATATAATTTAAAATGTATTTATATATATAAAAATATATTTAAGCTTCATTTTATTTGCTTGAATACTGCACAGTTCAGTAGTAGATCTTCTATTAATATCCAGTTCCAATTCATTTCTTCATTATTTATGCCCAATTGCTTCCAAATAAACAATATTTGGAAATATTAGAGGAAAAGTATTGCTACAATTCTAAACTCTTCAGGTATAAAGAAATGTAGTAGAAAACGTTGAAAGAAGGAAAGTTGAGAAAACTTAGAATTCTTTTATGAAAAATGCAAAGTTCCAACTTTGTGTTCTTTCTTAAAAAAAACCACACAACTCAATTACAACAACAACCACAAGCATTAATCTTAAAAAACTAAAAAAGTATTAAGTTATTTACATATTATAAGAGTGCACCTGGGGAAAGATTAGTCATTGGTTCATGTTAATTTTAGATTATCTCAAATAGAACCTTTTTAGGGACTCCCAACTATACACAATGGAGGAACTTCGGGTAGATAAATTTAATGTACTTAATTGGATTGCATTTAGGTCACCCAAGATCACCCAAGGCAAACCACAGACTGCTCATGATGTACAGTGCCATGGCCTGATACTCAAGGCACCTTGGTGGAGTATGACACTCTATGGCTATACAATGACTTCATGATATGCGGGTTCAAGGAGTTCTAGGATATTAGGGTTTTTAGAAATGAGGTGCTATTTGGATATAGGTATTGGAGGAGAGTTGTAGGGGAGGATTGTGGTGGAACTCTATGTAGACACTGTTTAAGACTGCTGAGAATATCAGAGCTCTGTGTACAGGAGATAAAGGAATAGGCCCTCATATTAAGCTCCTCTGCATTAGAAAGTAACTTTTACGTATTTCTGTATGTGTTTTCACAGTCTTTAGATATTTCTAGATACTTTTAAAGATTTTGGTGTTTATATTAGTAATTTTTTAGGTGAAATGATAGATTTTAAGATTTATGCTCTTTAATATTTGTGTGAACATTCATATGTTGTCGTTATATTTTGTAGAAAATTGCTTTGTATGTTGAAAAAACCAAATAATCTTTGTTTTTGGTCTTTTTTTTAATTTATATTGGCGGTGGTGCGGGCTCAACTACTTATCAAGTTTAATCTTATTCTGATAGTCCTTGCACCTACATTTTGTAGCCCTTTAATCCTAGTTTGTTTTGCAACCGATAATCTATTCTGAGATAACTTCTAATTGTTTTAGAGGTTAAAGAAGCTAGGTAAAATTCCTTGCACAGACAAAGAGACGAGGATGGGTCTTCACTTATATGACACAAATTAATGAATTTTTGTCTTTCTCTATGAGTAAAAGGTGGATTCATTTTTTCTATAGTTGTTCTCTGTTGAAAAGATTTGTCAACTGCAGAGAAATTTCTTATATTGTCATAAAAATTTATTTGGTCTCCTATTTTGTATACTTTTTATGGGGATGTTTTGTGTAAAAAGACAGTCATATACATCCAATTATTTATTGTTGAGTCTATATCAAAAAATAGTTTGATACAATTATAGATTACACAACCATTATGAATAATCCATAGTAGCATAATTCGGCGTATTGGCTTTTTGTGTACGGAAATTCTAAACAATTTTGAATTCGTCGTTGATCTATGTGTAATACAGATAAATAATTACCTTTCAATTTCATATTTCTTAATTCAATTTAATATGAATAAAAATATTTCAAATGTGAGTAGTGGAAAATATTATTTACTTTATTTTTAAAATAATTAGTAACTATTAATAAGTAATAGTTTTCTCTCTTGCACTAAGATCATTATATAAATGTTATATATATTGTTGTATATTTAATTAAAAATATTATATATAAGAAGTCTACTTCGGTATAGTATATTATTTATATTAGATTTTTTGGTTATTTATTTTTTCTTTATCAAATCGTATTTATATCTGTACTCGAATTAGCTGCATATTCACTGCTTTATTCACTACTTTCACTACTTTGTGTTATGTGATATGAATCCTAATATATTAGAGCTTATTCTCTCTTTAGTAAATACCCCTACCCTTCATCGTAGGCTTTCGATTTGTACTATTCCTAAGTACTCTGGAGGCGATCCAGACCAACTGTACTGGATGAATGCCTTTGCTTTGCTTACTTGCCCTTGAGCCATTGTGGCTACAAGCTTGAACAGAATTTAGTTATATATATAATATAATTACATGTTACCTTATTGATTGACTCAGGGTCGCCTTGTAACCTTTTCAATCTAGGCTGGTCAACAGTGATTGACTCGTAGTGACCCATTAAGGGGCTACCCTCAAGACTCACCCTTGGCTTATTGGTATGGCTCAGCGTTCGGCCTTTATCCATCGGTCTTTCTTTATACCGAGGCCTCTTTCAATATCCCAATAAAGGGTAAAGGGTAAACGAGGTCCTTTTCTTCTAAAAAGTAAAAGGCCTCTTTCAATATCCCAATAAAGGGTAAACGAGGTCCATAACTCAAATTTATTTCTCACACACTCGATAATTGAAATAAGTTCCTCCTTATAAGTTGGTTAGATAGCTGCCTTAGGTGACTTCTTCCTTCTTGCCAATAGAGGAGCTAGATTCTTGATGCGTTGATGGATCGATTCCACAACTAATAGAATCGATTGAAAGATGGGGAAGAGGGTAAAACCTCGCTACATTAGGCTATTAGGTAAAATGCTGCTTCTTCTGCCGCGAAACATTAAAGTCTCTTCTACTACTTGAAAGTTATGTATTACATTTGGGAGGCACTGCAAGAACAAATTACCGTATGGAATGTTCCTATCCTCGTCCAGATTCTTCTCGGTTGTTGTCGGCGAGAGTTCGCTTTATGCTGGCGGGAGCACCATTCAAAAGAAGATACTCTTCGGAGACATGCTGGGAATGGTGACTCAAAAACAACGGAAAATGAGAGGCACTGTTTAAATAACTAGCAATAATCATATTAATTTTATTTAATGTTTCTAAATAAGTCAATAAGCCTAAATTTAAGCATAAACTAAAGGGAAAACATTACTATAAAAAGTGCCTGCCTAAATTTAAGCCTATTGACCTATTGCGACACATTAAATAAAATTAATGTGGTTGTTGCTAGTAACTGTGAGCACATAGACATATCTACAAAATATTAATAAAAAAAATTAATATAATTGTAATTAATAATTATAATATATAATAAATAATATCATTTAATTAATAATTGTAATTAATAATTATAATATATAATAAATAATATCATTTAATTAATCGAGACGAGATAGTGTATGTACACCTCTGTAGACTTTAGCAGTATTTTGAATTAAAAATATACGATGAAGTTAAATATATCAAATAATATTTATTATATATTTTAAGCATACTTTATTGTTTAATCCCTTTATAATTAATGATTTTAATATCCATTTTTTAAATTTGGACTTATCCATTATTATATTAAATAATATCATTTCATAAATCATATTATTTAAAGAATTAATTATTATATTACAACTAATAAACCATATTAATATATTAATATATTAGATATAAATGTAAATTATGATATATAAATAACCATATGAATTTATATTATGGTACATTTAACGTTAATAAAAATATGTTATAATATTTTAGATGATAATAAAAAAAATAATTTTAGTTAATTAAGTGTAATTAAATAATAATATCATTTAAGTATAATGAATAACAATAATATATTATATTATTAAAATAAATTATATAATTAATTTATTTTTATTTTTATGAAAACGGTTAAAATTTATTTAGAAACTGGCAAAGAGGCTGCCAGGACCATTACAATACAGATTCAAGTAAGCTAAACTGATCTTTATCTCCCTCTTAACATAGCTATCCTTAATAAACAAAGACCAACAATTCATCCAGAATTCTAGGACATGAATCTGAGAACATCAATTCGTGCCTCTCCTTATAGTGTTATTCCTCTTCCAAATCCTTCATGATTGCGCGACTAGAGATGGTGCATGGGAAGAATTCAGCTGTCTTCTTCTATCTTCTGATAACCTGCCAGAAAACCTGCCAGAATTCCGTGATCCACGCTGAGATGTTGGTCTGTGGACTGAAGATTCGAACTGTCTGGCAATGTTCTTGCTCCATTAGATGCCGTTAACATGCCCACATGATGAGGCAGGGCTGGGCCAGCCTTGTCCTTAAGGGAATGATTGATAATATGTTTCACCATTCACCATCTGTTGATTCTTACTTAAGAGAGTGCCACGATTAGCCTCAGCATCTGCTATGTTGTTAAGATTTCTTAGAACATGGTAAATCTTGTAATTTCTGAATTGCATCAGAAGAAGAAGGACTTTCCTGTGCGTTTGGGCAAGCTTAATGTCCGTTGGCACCTTCTTAGTATGTAACGTTTTGACAATCAGTCTGGAGTCTCCCAAGATAGTAATCTTCTGAATGTTCAGCTTCCCTGCTTGTTTTAGACCTTGCCACAACGCCAGATACTCTGCATGATTGTTGGAGGCCTGACCTAGACCCCATGCATAGGACAGGTAAAGTTTGCCAGAGGGCTCAAAGATGATGCCTCCTCCTCCAGCTTGACCGGGATTCCCTTTCGAGGCCCCGTCAAAAAAGAGGCACCATTCATCAAGGGCTGATCTCCATTTGATGAGATCCTGTTCATTTAACCTGATTTCCCAGTTTATCTTTTGAGGAGGCTTGATAGTTTCAATGCTTTGCTGGTTCATATTGAACTCCTTAAGCCAACGCTCTTCTTCAGGAGAGAGGGTAGTCGAATTTCTAATAAAGGGCTTAGTATTTAAGGCTTCTGCAAGCATTGTCTGAGCTTTGATAGCCACCTGTGGAGGGAGCCTACTTTCCTCCTTAAAAATTATGTTGTTCCTCTCCAACCAGATCTTCCAACATAAAAATTTGGGGGTCCACATCCAAACGAGAGTGAGGAGGTTTTTCTTGCTCAGATTGAAGGGAGAAAGGGATTTCCAGCTACTTAAGAGCTCCGTTACTGAGTTAGGAAGTCTTAAGGAGGCGGACCCTAAGTTAATCCTCCAAGCTTCTTTAGTAAAATCACATTTAATGAACAGATGCTCGGTCGTCTCTTCAGCTTGATTGCAAAGAGGGCAGCGGGAAGGCCCTTCCCATCCTTTCCTCTTGAGGATATCGTTGGTCAAAATGTTGTTATGAAGCAAGGTCCATATGAAGATGTCAACTTTGGGAATTGAAGGGAAGTTCCAAAGAGCTTTCCACGGGCCAGGATTGGTAGGGACCCAAGGTAGCTCCAAAATAGCAGAGTAGCCAGCAGCAGCAGTGTATTTCCCTGAGCCTAAACCCCATCCCCGCTTATCTTTGGATATGACGCTAAAGGGCGACTTCCCTTGAAGTTATTGCAGCAGAGTTGAAGCTTCCTCCTCAAGCTCGCCCGGATAGTCTCCTAGGTTCCAGCTTTTCCAGGAATCTATGTCATCTCTGTTCCAGGAAGAGATGTCCCATAATGTGCTGCAATTTTTAGATTGGAGCCAAACTTTGATGTTCCCCAGATCTATTGACTCATTAAGTGGCTGATCCCTGAGAATGGAATCCTCCCATATTCTAATTTTTGTCCCGTTTCCTGGAATCCACGTGAGCTTAGGAGTGAAGTAAGGCAGGGTTCTTTTGCATAGAGAGAAAATCGGGGATCCTTTCTGCACTTTTGTAGGCTTCTCGAGACATCTCTCCTTGTCTCCTCTGAAGTATTTTTTCCGGATGATTTGCTTGCTCCACGTTCTTTTCCCAGTGATCATATTCCAGATAATTTTTCCACCCATGGCTAGGTTTTGGGCAGCCGCATCTCTGATTTGGAGGCCCCCCTCCATTTTTGACTTCGTGACCTTGTCCCAGCTCACTAGGTGAAGCTTCTTTTCACAGTTTCGTCCACCTTCCCAGAGGAAGCGACGCAACAGCTCATCAATTTTATTTGTTATGGTTTTGGGGGCTAAAAGGACCGAGCATTGATAGATAGGAAGGATGGTGAGGACAGAGTTCATCAGAATAACTTTACCTGCTTTGTTGAGCCAATTTCCCCCCCACGCATGGATCTTGTTTTTTAGCTTGTCCAGGAGGGGCAGCCAGTGGACAACTCTGGGGGTAGCTTTGAAGATTGGAATACCCAGATAGGTAAAAGTGTCCCAGTTAGTAACGCCTCCCATTTCAAGAGTCCGAGATATCTCCAGCATTTCACGGGGGGAGCAATTCCAGCCATAGATCTTACTTTTATGAAAGTTTATTTCACTTCCAGAGCTGTCTCTGTAGTAGTCAAGTTCTGTTTTAAAGTTCCTTGCTGTATTAAGGTTGGAAGCTCCCAGAAAAGGGTATCATCAACGAACTGGGCGTGGTTTACCTCCTTGACCTTTGGGACTATTCTGATGCCTGATAGGGACCTGTTTTGGAGACATCTGTTCAATTGGAAGCTTAGAACGGAGGCTTGAATGACATAGAGCACCGGGGAAAGAGGGCAACCTTGCCTTAATCCTCTTGAGGCCTGGAAAAAATTGGCAGGGCGACCATTAACTAGAGGGACAATCCAAGGGGCTGATATGCAAGCTTTGACCCACTCTGTGAATTTCTGATTGAACCCAAAATTTCTCATTGCTGCAAGAAGGAAATCGTGCTTGACTCTGTCAAAAGCATTGGCCAGGTCCAGCTGTTGGAGCAGGGTCCCGCAGCTACAGAAGAAGCTACTAGTTATGGCGGAAAGATAAGTTTTGGCGAAAAGAAGTTAAGACAGAGCTACGACGCCGTAGCACGTTTCCAGCTGGAGAGCAGAGCCGAAAACTATGAATTTTAAGATAGAAAAGTCAAGAAGGAAACGGTACCTAAGCGGCCGAGAAGAGAGAGCTCAACCACTGCATTGAAGGTAGTGGCGGAAGACAGGAGGGCTCAGCGACCCTCATAAAGGAGAAGGAGCAACGAGGTTGAAGCATTGAAGGCGAAGGACAGAAAAGCGAAGCAGGGCATAGTACCCATGATTAGTGCCGGGAAGCATGGAAGACTGCAGAGAGCTGTGGTGTGACGGAAAGCGGGTACCTCAAGTACAGATATGGCCGACTGTCACTAGTTAGGTTTTGGGTTACTGTTGGGACAGGCCCACAGTGTTGTAATGGCAAGACCTTCGGGCTGCCTATATAAGAACATATTTTGTATTGTAAAAGGGTTGGCGGGTTGAAGAGTTAGCTAGTCATTTTGTTAGCTAAGTAGTTGGTTCATTTAGTCGACAGTAGTTTTTCTGCAGATTATTAGACTGTTGTAAAAGCCTAGCTCTGGTTCTGTTATTAGCGGTAGCAATCTTATGGTAACCAGTAGCTGGCTTATAGAATATGTATGTAAAGATCCGCAGGGATCGACAGAGAGGGAAGAGTATATTGTAGGAGAGCAATATAGAAGAGAAAAGAGATCTAAGAGAGAAGATCTTAAGCTACATATGCGGTGCAGCAGAACTGTGTTTTACCTTCCCCTGAGCTATAATAAAAACACAGTTCTATGGACGTAACTTCCATCCTGGAGGTGAACCACGTTAAAATTAGTGTTATGCGATTGGTTTATGTGTTATGTTTACTTATGCATTTCTCAGTCAGTTTATGGACTTTGTTTACAGTTTAATGAATGAATGTGCTAATCAGTTCACAGCAGTATAGGAGGGTAAATATAGGATAACATCTTTGGCATGCTATTTATGGTTCATTTATGCTTTGCGTAAAACAGTCCCTATTGCTGTATCGAATAGCCTTGAATGTTAATTCTTGCACGTCGACACGAGCAACGCTAAGTGCACTAAACCGCGGAGGTAGGGTATCACAGAGAGGTGATACCGCACTGGCAGAGGAGCTGCGGTGCACGATACCGCAGGTGAAGGACTTAGCGTTGGGCAGGAACTGCGTGTCGCACCGTGCGCGGTGATGCGATAAGGTTGGAGATATCGCGGGTCTGAGAAAGTGCACGCCGCAGGAAAGGATCGCGCGGCGGTATAAAGGAATATCCTGCGGCTAGAAGAGCTGCGAGACGAGGAAATCACGCGACGCGAGCAGGAGATCGCGCCACGTGCAGAGGAGAGACCGCAGCTAGGAGAGCTGCGAGCTACCAGTGGGATTGCCACAGAACCCGGTCTAAGACACTTGAGTCCTTGGCCAACCCATTAGAGTCACTTCGGGTGAGACTTCAGGCTGCTTTGTGGCCTGTCGCCGAAAGGGCCAGTGATCTAGGGGTGTTGTTGGTTGATTATAGTAAACCCGTGTCTGCCCATAGCAGCCAACAAATGGTTCCGTTGCCGGTTTTGAACAACTGAGCGCTAATGTTCTGTTGGCATCCCACCAGAGAAGAGTTTCACCAGTGGCTGGATTCAAACCTAAGGGAGTTTGCCTAGAAAGAAAATCGGAGCCCTAAACTGAGCACAGAGGACTGGTTAGAAAAGCATATCGCTTCAGATATACACGCTATATTCTTTGCGACCTATGGAAATGAGCTTTTCGACTAGTTATCCAAGTTGACAGATAGGAACATATTCAAGATGAAAAGAAACATTGTCTGGACACCGGAGCTGATTCAAACCGTGCAGAACCTCGACAATCCCATTACGAGAGCAGTAGACTTCTGGCTTGCGAGTGTGCTAGGAGGCTTTGTTACAGAATTTCCAGTTGACCAGAGAAAAAGCTTCAGCGAGGCTGAGCGGTACTTCTTCAAAGGATATCGTGGTAAGTACCTAAAGTCTCTAAACTTGTCCATTAAGATGCTGCTACATGAAAAAGGAGTAATGGACATGATTTCATATGAATAATTAAAGATAGTAATGTCACAAGAGTTTGAAAGTGATTTTGATGACATTGGACGCACACGTAGTGGCAAGAAATATAAATTAACCTTCGGCTCTCCTATATTTGGAGATAGTTCAGACAATATTAGGCAACCGAGTCCTAGTACCACAGAAGAACCAGAGGGGGGTATCCCTTACCAGCCCTACACCCCACAGAAACAGACCGGGACTCAGAGTAATCTCGTAGGTACTCCATCCAGTAGCTCACAGACAGTACCTACTGCCGCTACATCACCTTCACCTACACCGTTGAGTGGTAGTAATCCAATCAATCAGAACCCACCACAGAGAAATAGAATGGGAGATGATATGAAGCTACCTACCTTTAAGGGTACAGGAGCAGAGGACCCAGAACATCATTGGTTTTTATGCGAAGCTATGTGGACCATTAAAACAATCAACGACGATAACCTTAAACTTGTACAGTTGGTCACTACACTCAGAGATCGAGCTTTAACATGGTACATAAAGTATACCACACTACCCAAGACACTTGCCCAAGTCAAGAACGCCATGATTAAAGAGTTCAAGAAACCTAAGTCTGAATCTCAGTGCATTACAGAGCTCAAGGATATTAAGCAGCTACCATCAGAATCAGTATGGGACTTTGACCAGAAATTCAAAGCTCTTATAGACCAAGTAAGTTTTGAGTTTGCGCCGAAGCAGCATAAGGAATGGTTTATCGCAGTGCTACTCCCTCACATCAGAGTGCCATTAATGCAGCAGAAACTCCAGACGCAGGATGGCGCGTTGGAGATGGTGATGAAGCTAGAAGCTTCACCTTTAGCAGAGACCAGTGCAGGCATGACAACTCTACAGAACCAGTTGGCCAATCTCACGTTACAGATACACGAACTTAAGAAAGGAAAAGAGGTTATGCAAGACATATGGTGCTTACGATGTGGAGCACAGGGTCATACCAAATATAACTGTCCAGTCTTTGCAGAATATCTAGCGTCAGGGGCTCCTAACCCCTTACCACGAACGCAAGGGCCATGGTGTGAAATATGCAAAACACAAGGACACCCACCTCAGCAATGCCCTTTGCTTCAGAAGTATGTACATACACCTAAGAACCTATACTGTGTCTTCTGCAGCTCTGTCGGACATGATGAACAGAATTGCCGAGCCTATGATCTCATGTTAGATAGAAAACATGACATATACAGAGTCCAGTCAGAAACACAGGGTCCAACAGTAGGACCACGACCTGATCTGACTTATGGTGGCTGGGGAGGAGGATTCAGAGGACGAGGCCGTGGAGGAGGCTTTGCAAGAGGAGAAGGCTTCGGCAGAAGAGAGGGTTTTGGCCGTGGTCGCGGACCAATCACTTGTTATAACTGTGGAGTTGTAGGACACTATGCTAGGGATTGTTAGAGCCCCACTACTACTTGTAATTACCGCAAATCTTATGATCATACCATAGAGGAGTGTCCTACCTTGATAGCTAAGATCAAAGATACTAAGCCATCGGTACACCAGAACATCCAGCTTATTGTTGCTGAGCAGGCAAAGCCAGAACCAAGAGTTAAGATTGTGACTCGTAGCGGTGCTTCCACTAGTGGGACATCGCAGGAGACCGAAAAAAACATAGGGTAGGAATGGGTGCGCAGAGCTCCTGGTAAAGCAACAGCACTCGACCTACCGAAGAATAAAGAGACATTTCATGAAGCCAAGGCTTCCTTTGATGAACCTACACAATCAGGATCGTAGGTACAGCCGTCTAGGGGCGTACTGCAGCAAGCACCTTGTGGCGATAGCCCAAAAAAGATACCGCAGGCTACCACATCGGGAATATGCGACGAGGATGAATCGGCAGGAAGTGTACAATCCTTCCTGCGCAGTTGCTTGAAGCTCTTGAGAAATGAAAAAGCTATCGGCGAGCTACAAGGCATCATAGATCAGTGTCAGCAACCTTCTCTCTCGTGCAGTGCACATCGCGCTGTTCATAATATTACAGGACATACCAGGACCAGAAGAGAGATGAAACTCACAGCACAGATTGGAGAGTTCGAAATGGATGAAGTCGTCTTAGATATGGGATCAGAGGTGAACGTTCTAACTAAGCAGACGTGGGAGCAGATGGGTAGCCCTCAGCTAGCCATATTGCCTATCCACCTGAGATTAGCTAATCACCAGCGAGTATCACCATTGGGTCGACTACCACAAGTGCCAGTTGACATTAACGGAGTTCGTACTTTTGCGGACTTCGAGGTTATAGAAATCATTGGCGACAGTCGACCGTATCCAGCACTATTAAGTATCGATTGGGCGATTGGTAGCAAGGTTGTCATCGACCTAAAGAGAAGACAAATGACCTTTGAGGATGCACAGATACGAGTCATCGCCCCGCTGGATCCTTACCAAGGTCCTAGATATATCTAACCTATCCAAGCTGAGGAGGAGGCATATAACATGGATAGTCTCTACTAGATGACTGCGAACCAGAGTGACTACATCAATCCAACCACAGAAGGGAACATTAGTTGGCGATGCGACAACTCATGCGCATCGGATTCTGATATTGGTCTAGAGAACTGGCAGAACAGACTTTACAAAGTCTCAGTGCGCAGATGTGCGTTTATGAGTAAATCACTGCGATGGATTGGCGCAGAGATCACCGAGATTCCATCATATCATGGTCTAACAGATATTTAGGAATTCCTTGAGCAGTTTGAGCAACAGATTCCTTACGAGCAGAGAATCGCAGCTATGGACCTTGCAGTACGAGCCACACCTGCAAGATGGTGGTACGCGCATAAAGAAAATATCGTATCATGGGATGATATTAAAAGATTGATGGCGATCATATTTTTGGTCGACAAAGAGTATGTCCCGCAGAAGTACACAAGAGAAACTAATCCCAGGGCACACATTCAGATATGTGAACAGAACTGGTCGGACATTCCAGAGGATGAATGGGTTCACAGATTCATTCACACATTGGACACAGTTCCAAGGAAGTGGTACACAGAGACCGAGTTGCACAAGGGGACGACCACATGGTCACTTATGACAGACAGTTTCCTACTTACCTTCGCGTTTGAATCAGAACATCCAAGTGTTGCTCAGGCCCTAGACATAATCAAGATCAAGATATTCGAGGACTGTACCATCTCAGTGCAGGCTCAACTTGAGTGGACCATTCAGTTGCAAGACGCGCTTGAGTGCTATAACTTCGCAGCAAATCCAGACAATGAAGATAAGGATGAGGATGAGGATCCTCGCAACACCAACATTCCGAAGTCAAAAGGGACTCGCGATGTTGGGGGACCACAGTTAGAGATTCCAGCAATCACCGAACCTATCAAGATTAAAAAGATCAATATTGGCACAGATGCAGAACCTAAGTTTGCCTCTATTGGAGACTATTGGAATGATAAAACCGTCGGACAGATTGCCAACTTGTTACATGACTATCAGGACCTATTTCCCACCAAGTTCACAGAGATGAAAGGAATAGTTGGAGACCTGGGAGTTATGAAGATACCATTGAAGGAGGATGCTAGACCAGTTAAGCAGCGCCCATATAGATTGAATCCGCGCTACAAATAAAAAGTAAAGGACGAAATCGATAAGATGCTGGAAGCAGGCATCATTGAGCTGGTAGAAGAAAGCGAATGGGTTAGCCCCATGGTCGTACAAGAAAAGAAAACAAAAGGAGACATCAGGATCTGTGTTGATCTGCGCAAGCTCAACGATGCATCGCTTCACGATCCCTTTCCGACACCGTTCATTGATGAGGTATTAGACAACGTGGGAGGATAGGAGGTCTACTCCTTCACTGATGGGTTTTCAAGCTACCATCAGATCAGAATACATCCAGAAGATCGGTCCAAGACCACCTTTGCAATAGAATGGGGCTCGTTCTAGTATACGGTAATGCCCTTTGGTCTTAAGAATGAACCAGCTATATTTTCTAGAGTAGTAGTTGCTGTATTTAAAGAATACATTCATAAATTATTAGAAGTATATTTTGATGATTGGACTGTATTTGGACTAATTGACAAGCATATAGGAGACTTAAGACTGATGTTAGAGAAATGTAGGCAGTACCAGATTTCTCTGAACTTGAAGAAATGTATATTTTGTGCACCATTTGGTATTTTGTTGGGTCACATTGTTTGCAGACAAGGCTTGATGGTAGATCCCGCGAAGATTGCCATCATTGTAAAACTTCCAGCACCCATCTCAGTCAAGCAAATGAGGACAGTACTTGGTCATACCGGGTACTACAGAAAGTTCATCAAGGGCTACGCAAAGATTACAGCACCAATGGAGAAATTGCTCAAGAAAGATGTAAAATTCCTATGGAACGAGGAATGTCAGCAGAGTTTAGACATGCTTAAAGAGAAGATGGTTACAACACCCATCTTAGTATTTCCCGACTGGACTAATCCATTTCATGTACATGTGGATGCATCTGGCATCGCATTAGGGGTTGTTTTAACACAACCAAGAGAAGGGGACATTGACCACCCTATCGCATATTCCAGCAAAAAGCTCTCGACAGCAGAAAAGAACTACACCACAACTGAAAGGGAAGGCTTAGCTATGGTGTATGCACTGTAGAAGTTTAGGCACTACCTGTTGGGTGCCCCGTTCAAGATGTTTACTGACCATTCTGCGTTAAAGTATTTGGTCAATAAGCCAGTGTTAGGGGGGAGAATATGTAGATGGTTACTCCTCTTTCAGGAGTATGATTTTGAAATCATTATGAAACCAGGAAGACTGAATGCAGGACCTGATCATTTGTCGCGGATAGACTCAGGAGAAGAGCCAAGTAACCTAGATGACAATCTACCGGATGCACCATTGTTCTCTATCCAGATCGCAGATGAGTACTATGCCAATATTATTCAATTTCTCACTACGGGAGTAGCACCTGACGAGTTTACTAAGCAGCAAAAGAAGCAGTTGGTTGTTAAAGCAGCCGACTTCACCCTCATCGCAGGACACCTATACAAGTTAGGCCCGGATGAAGTTCTGTGCAGATGTGTGATGCCGCATGAAAAAGACGCTATTATCAGAGAGGCACATTCAGGAACCGCAGGAGGTCATTTCGCAGGAAAGCCGACTGCGCGGAAAATCCTAGAGGCAGGATTATGGTGGCCTACATTGCATAAAGACACCAAGGAATTTTGCAGATGCTGCGATATCTACCAAAGGGTAGGAAAACCCTCACGACGCGATGAAATGCCGCTGCGACCGCAGACCACATTGCGCGCATTTGACAAATGGGCTATAGATTTTGTGGGTCCTATCAACCCACCAAGAAAGCGCACTGGTGCGAGATATATTATCACTGGAACAGAGTACCTCACCAGATGGGCAGAGGCCAAAGCAGTAAGAAATTGCGATGCTGCTACAGCTGCACAGTTCCTTTTTGAAAACATCATCAGTAGGTTTGGATGCCCAGTAATTTTGATGAGTGATCAAGGCACACACTTCTTGAACAGCACTATTGAGGCATTGACAGAAGAATTCCAGATCCAGCACCATAAGAGCACTCCCTACCATCCACAGGCTAATGGTACAGTGGAGGCCTTTAATAAGATTTTAGAAAATGCTCTTACTAAGATCTGCAATAGCCAGAGGAATGATTGGGACCTCAGAGTTAACGCTGTATTATGGGCATACAGGACCACATGCAAGAAACTTATGGGACACACACCTTTCAGCTTGGTGTATGGACAGGAGGCTGTTATGCCTATGGAATATATTCTTCCCAGTTTAAGAATTGCTCAGATTACCGAGATGACTGATACAGACACAGTCGAGGAAAGGTTAGCACAGCTGCTTGCCTTAGAAGAAGACAGATTCATTGTCGGATTCCATCAGAAAGTGCAGAAGGCACGAGAAAAATCTTGGCATGACAGACACCTTAAGAATAAAACTTTCAAGATCGGAGACCTAGTGCTCCTCTATGACAGTAAATTCATCAAGTTTCCAGGGAAGTTCAAGACACATTGGCTGGGGCCATATCAGATACAACAAGTCACAGAGGGAGGTGTCGTTCAGCTCAGCCAGCTGAATGGGGAGCTTTTGCCCACATGGATTAATGGCAGTAGGCTTAAGCCCTATAGTGATAGCCACCCCACCTCTCAACCCTAGATTAGCCAGTTTATGGTGGTGCAGATGTCCAGTGTAGTTGAAAGGAGGCATCGCACCGGGAACAAGTCTACACTGGCAAAAAAAATAAAAAAAAATAAAAAAAAAATTGTTGTTTTATGCAGGTGATGCGGAGTCGCATCGCAGCAGCGCGATGTTTCCCCGTGCCACGTACTCAGTTTTGCTACGTACTCAGTGTTGCAATCGACAAAAGGCCAGTCAAGTTAGCATCTGACAGGTAGTTAATGAGGTAATGACCGGTATATCTTACCGTAGATTTGGCAGCAGTATAATTAATGTTTCCAGATTTGGCAAATCTCCGACGAGACCGTGGCCTGTGCACACACGTTTCGAGGGAAATTCAATCTGATTTCTGCATTTATTAGGGATCGGATGGCGGGTGTGGTCTTGTCCAGGCATTAATGATGACCAACGGGTCCAGTCTAGATGACTGTTGCATCCGGGATTATCGTATTGGGCATAAAAGCAGAAAGTATTCAATTGAGACGGTTACATTTGCAGAAAAATCAAGAGCCATAGAGTTAAGTTGCTAAGAGTTCTGTGTCCAGAGCTAAGTGGTTACAGAGTGCTGTGATTTTCAGAAGTTGCAGCCAGTGCACGTCTGCTATTTGTACTGAGTGGGTTATGTTCGAGGACAAACCTCTAGAAGGCATGCTGAGACGTTTTGACCCTGGTGGCCGTAGGTCCGCCATGACGATGTCTCCCAGGGTTGTGAAATTAAGTACAACATAAGTCAGACAACCGCTAAGAATGAAGAGTCAAGTGCCAGAAGTAGAAGTTGTCACCAAAGTCTCTGCTAAGGAGAAGAAGAACGCCGAGCCGATCACTGAAGATAAGAAAGCAGAGCAAAAGAATGATGAGAAGAAATCTCCCGCTAGGTGGAAAGTAAAAATGAGAAAAAGAAAGCAACGGGAGAAGGTCGCCGACCTATCTGATCAGCTAAGAAAAGCACTAAAGATTGCGGAGGCAACGCAACAAAAATCTGATGATCAGAGGCAGCATGTGTACCTGGAGCACCTCGAAGAGAAGAGAAGTGGAAGAGGACAACAAACCCAGCGGTCGGTAGAATTCCTGGAGGCAGGCAAAGGCTTGTTCTCATAATGGAATTCATGGTTTTCCCCTCCTTCATATATGAGGCTCCAGACTGAATGAAATGTTTGAGAAGGCTGGAAGATACAGACTTTCCTTGTGATAAAAGTTCTAACCCAGATAAAGAGGAAAGGATATCTATAGAAAACCTCTCAAACACTAGCCGGCTCTTAAAAGGTTTCAGGAGCGAAGAGAGCGAAATCGTGACATTGGGCAGGAAGGATAAGAGAGCCCAGCGAACCAAGTTACATAAACTATAAAGAGAGTGTCGAAGTGATGCAGAAGGAAGTCACAAGACTTCGTGACAGGTTGCAGAGGGCTTCGCAGGAAGCCAGGGCAAAGCTACAGCAGGAGAAGCCCGCTGCAGGTGGCTCGAGGACGGGCCACAAGTAAGTGTTAGGGGACTGTTGGAGCAGGGTCCCGCAGCTACAGAAGAAGCTGCTAGTTTTGGCGGAAAGATAAGTTTTGGAGGAAAGAAGTTAAGACAGAGCTACGACGCCGTAGCACGTTTCCAGCTGGAGAGCAGAGCCAGAAACTATGACTTTTAAGATAGAAAAGTCAAGAAGGCAACGGTACCTGAGCGGCCGAGAAGAGAGAGCTCAACCAATATATTGAAGGCAACGACAGAATACAGGAGGGCTCAGCGACCCTCATAAAGGAGAAGGAGAAACGAGGCTGAAGCATTGAAGGAGAAGGACAGAAAAGTGAAGCGGTGCATAGTACCCATGATCAGTGCCGGGAAGCATGGAAGACTGCAGAGAGCTGTGGTGTGACGGAAAGTGGGTACCTCAAGTACAGATATGGCCGACTGTCACTAGTTAGGTTTTGGGTTACTGTTGGGACAGGCCCACAGTGTTGTAATGGCAAGACCTTCGGGCTGCCTATATAAGAACATATTTTGTATTGTAAAAGGGTTGGCGGGTTGAAGAGTTAGCTAGTCATTTTGTTAGCTAAGTAGTTGGTTCATTTAGTCGATAGTAGTTTTTCTGCAGATTATTAGACTGTTGTAAAAGCTTAGCTCTGGTTCTATTATTAGTGGTAGCAATCTTATGGTAACCAGTAGTTGGCTTATAGAATATGTATGTAAAGATCCGCAGGGATCGACAGAGAGGGAAGAGTATATTGTAGGAGAGCAATATAGAAGAGAAAAGAGATCTAAGAGAGAAGATCTTAAGCTGCATATGCGGTGCAGTAGAACTGTGTTTTACCTTCCCCTGAGCTATAATAAAAACACAGTTCTGTGGACGTAACTTCCATCCTGGAGGTGAACCACGTTAAAATCAGTGTTATGCGATTAGTTTATGTGTTATGTTTACTTATGCATTTCTCAGTCAGTTTATGGACTTTGTTTACAGTTTAATGAATGAATGTGTTAATCAGTTCACAGCAGTATAGTAGCGTAAATATAGGATAACATCTTTGGCACGCTGTTTATGGTTCATTTATGCTTTGTGTAAAATAGTCCCTATTGCTGTATCGAATAGCCTTGTATGTTAAGTCTTGCACGTCGACACGAGCAACGCTAAGTGCGCTAAACCGCGGAGGTAGGGTATCACAGAGAGGTGATACCGCACCGGCAGAGGAGCTGTGGTGCGCGATACCGCAGGTGAAGGACTTAGCGTTGGGCAGGAACTGCGTGTCGCACCGTGCGCGGCGATGCGATAAGGTTGGAGATATCGCGGGTCTGAGAAAGTGCGTGCCGCAGGAAAGGATCACGCGACGGTATAAAGGAATATCCTGTGGCTAGAAGAGCTGCGAGACGAGGAAATCACGCGACGCGAGCAGGAGATCGCGCCACGTGCAGAGGAGAGACCGCAGCTAGGAGAGCTGCGAGCTACCAGTGGGATTGCCACAGAACCCGATCCAAGACACTTGAGTCCTTGGCCAACCCATTAGAGTCACTTCGGGTGAGACTTCAGGCCGCTTTGTGGCCTGTCGCCGAAAGGGCCAGTGATCTAGGGGTGTTGTTGGTTGATTATAGTAAACCCGGGTCTGCCCATAGCAGCCAACACCAGCTTTACCACCATACCTTTCTCTTTTTTCTTGCAACTGGTCTTAATGGCTTCTTGGAATAAGATGATGTTGTCCATAATCTGTCTTCCTCTCACAAATCCACCTTGATTTTCCGGGATTAGCTTAGGCAGGATTCTTTTGAGTCTGATGGCCATTATTTTGGTTATGATTTTGTATCCCGTATTGCACAGGGATATTGGCCTGAATCTGTTAAAGTTCTTAGCCCATTTTTCTTTTGGAATGAGGGTCAAGAACGAAGAATTGGTGCTATCGCCCAGCTTGGTGCAGCTCTGAGAATTCTTAACCATTCTGTACAAGTCGTTTTTTATAATGTCCCAGCAAGACATGTAGAACCGGGCTGTAAATCCATCCGGCCTAGGTGCTTTGTCAGGGTCCATTTTAAAGAGAGCTTTCTTAATTTCATGAATGCTAACAGGCGTATTCAACAGCAGGTTGTCATCTTCATTGATCAAATTTCGAATTTCTGATAGAGGGTACGAATTCTGGTCGACGTGCTCCAGATCCGGGGCTGAATAGAGATTTTTGAAAAAAGAATGCGCTGCCTCCTTGATGTCTCTGAAGTCCTTTATGACTTGATCTTGCACCTGGATTTCATTAATGGAGTTATAGATCTTCCTGGCTTGGGCTTGCTTGTGAAAGAACGAAGTATTTTTGTCTCCAGCTTGGAGCCACAACGTCCTTGATTTGACTCTCTAGTAGGTTTCCTCTTCTCTGCAAGCTTTGTGATACTTCCTTTGCAGCTCATCTTCCTTATTGAGCAAGGCGGGGGTCACCGGGAGTTCTTCCAAGGCCAATTGGTGCCGTTCCAAGTCTTTCTGGGTTCTTTTCCTTTCATGCGAAGGGGAGCTTAGATTTTTTGCCCACGCTTTCAGATATGCTTTAAGTCTTCTGAGCTTTCGTTCCCAAACATAAAATGGGGAGCCATAAACCAGTTCATTCCAAGATTTAGTCACCAGATTGAGAAAGCCTTCCTGATTTACCCAAATAGGGCTAAATCGGAAAGGGATAGGGCCTAGCTTTTCCCCAGGGGAAATGGAGAGCGAAATTGGTTTGTGATCAGAGGTATAATGCAGCAGAATCTTGGAGGTCGCCATAAGTCCAAGAGTAAGGAAGGAGGAGTGGATGAGGAAACGGTCTAGGCGCGCAGCTATGTGACCAGGTCCTGTTATTTTGTTGGACCATGTGTACTTTCCTCTGTCAGGAATGATATCTTCAAGTTCCCACTCCAGCATCAAGTATTCCACCCACTCTCTTGCAGGATCTCGGACAATAGATCCCCATTTTTTTTCAGCCAGTACAAGGGTAACGTTTAAATCTCCAACCACTACTAAATTTTCAGGATTGTGCTGGTTGAGAAACAATTTTAAGGAATCCCAACACTCTTTTTTCTCAAAATAGGAAACCGGTACATACATATTGAATAGGTTTACAAGGTGATCGGATTCTTTATGGAGAATCTTGGTGAATAACCAGTGAGTGGTTCTTTCTTCTTCTACTAGATCGAGCTTTGCGGAGTCCCAAAAAGATGCTAAACCCCCAGAAGCTTCTCTTGCACTCACAGCCCTACCCGGGCCTTTTTTCCAGAACGAGTTGCTTGCTCGGAGGAGAGCATCCTCCTCCATTTTCGTCTCCTATATTAGGAGGACTTCCGGCCTTATTACTCTAACTAAATCCCTTATAGCATCTTCTTTTAGTGTGCTGCCTAGTCCTCTACAGTTCCAGGAGACGTATTGCATTATTTTCCTGGATGGGGGGGATGGCCCCCTTTCAGGGTCTTTCCTAGCTTCATCCCTGATCTGGCATTCATCATTTCTGGAATTGTGTACTGTGAACCTTGAACCACATCCTTATAGGACTACTCTTCCCTTCTCTTCTTCTCAGTCTTTCGTCCACGCTTTGTTTGGTCTGGGGTTCCTGACGAACTGCTTGTTTCAGCATCTCCTTCCTCAGAGGATTCAACTCCTGTTTCCGAACCCAGGATTATGTGTTCCTTTAATGGGCTGGGATTAGCATGTTTAGGGTTTGGATCGAATGAGGCTTGTGGCGACCAAACTTCTTCAGCTTCTGGGGCGTTTGTGGGTGTTTGAGCTGCATTAGAAGCTTCCTGGGGAATAGGCTTGGAGCTGCCTTCCTTTGGGGGTTCCTAGGTCATTTTCTCCTTACTTTTGGTATTGTTGGAGATTTTCCCTTTCTTTACTTTCTGCCATCCTTCGGCATCTTCTTTCCCAGTGGCCATTTTGGGACAGTGTCTTTGGAAGTGACCATGCTCTTGGCAATTTCTGCACTTGAACGGCAGATGCTCGTAGTCCAGCTTCTGGTAATGAGTTCAAGATCTAATGGTTAGTTTTACTGCCTTAGGAAGGCCGGATTCAAGGTCAACTTCAACACAAATTCTAGCACATGTGTATTGTCCCTTATTATCGGCTTTGTCAATGAAATGCCCAACTCCGTTCCCTATTCTCTGCAGAGATTTTAAAATCCCAGCAATGCACAAGAAGGTTGGGAAGTCTAACCCACATCGGCACTTCTTTGGGGAGATCAACCGAGGGGTCGAAATCTGGTGTCCATTTGTTCAGGTATAATCCCTGTGTCCCCATGAAGTAGGGGCCATTTCTAAAGATTAAATCTCGGTCTTCTTCTGAGATGAATTCAAAAATAAAAAACCCTCTCCCAACAAGGTAGCAAGTTACTCCATCTTTCAAGTTGGGCTTCCAGTTTCTTTGTATCCAGTCATCTGTAGACTTGGTGGAGGGCCATAAGCCCATAAACTGACCCACGAGGCCTCTCTTAGCTAGCGCCAGAGCTATCTTCATTGGTTTCTCTTCAGGAAGGGCTATTTCAGGGATTTCCTCCATTTTCTT
Source organism: Pseudotsuga menziesii (assembly GCA_001517045.1). NCBI lineage: Eukaryota > Viridiplantae > Streptophyta > Pinopsida > Pinales > Pinaceae > Pseudotsuga > Pseudotsuga menziesii. Next base: position 161,666 of record LPNX010803592.1, read on the forward strand.
GATGAATTTCAGAATCTCCTGAGGGGAGGTCTTCTTACCTCTGCAATTGAGGAGCCTCTGAAAGGCCTCCTCATCCGAGCTCGAGGGGGGGGGATCTCTCTCACGCAGCTTCTCCAACCCTAACTTGCGCTCCCAGCCGGCCGGTTCACAGCTCGCATTAATTAAATTATTAATGTATAAGTATTGGAAGTATTTAATTAAAATATTAATATTAAAGTAATAATAAAATAATAAAATTATTTAATTTAAAATAATAATATTTATTTAGAATAAAGACCATGAACGTCACAATAAGACATAACAAATGTTTTTTTCTAAATTATATAATTAAATTATTAATGTCAAAATATTGGAAGTATTTAACAAAAATATTAGTATTAAAATAATAATAAAATAATAAAATGATTTAATTTAAAATAATAATACTTAACTAGAATGAAGATGATGAACGTCACAATGCGACATAACCAATGTTTTTTCTATATAGTATGTTTTATGCCGCAAAACATTAATATTTGTGACATAAAGCCCTTGCGAATTGTGACAATGTGGCATAGCCTTTGTTTAATTTCATAATGTGACAAAGACATTTGGTAATGTCGGCATTCAAATAACATGTAGGAGGTTCACTAAGGGTTATGAGAAACATCGTAACATGTCTAATGCATTTCCTATATGAATGGACCACAATGTGACATAAGTGTGGATGAATGTCAGATTGTTACAATCATTATGGATGACCATTGCAAATATGAATTGTTAGTATTTGAGATAACGATGGAGGAAAGCCGCAATTAACTAATGTAACAAGCTTCCATAAGTAATATATGATTAGAAGATGAATGTTGCAAATAAACATGGCACTTAATGAACATTCCAATGGGACAATACCATTGCAAACCCTTTGATGAAGACTAAAAGATGAATTTTAGATTATGACATAAACATGGAGCAATGTCACAATTAAACATAAAAATTGATGAATGTTAGAATGGGACAAAAGATCAAAATGTGACATAACCCTTGATGAATGCCGAATGACACATTATTCATGTGTCACATATATGGCCATGTTGGCATATATCGGACATTGTAGTGAATCATGGTTGACTTCAATCAATCATGTTGGACTTTATGTTGATCATATTTGTTGATGAATGTTCCAATGAAATAACTAAATGAAATCCTTGTGAATCCTTGTAATGAATCTCATAATCTGGCAAAATCCGTTAAAGAATATAACCATAATACAAGATAACCATTGCGAAATGTCACAATTCAACATAAAAGTTAATGAACACAATAATCCAAGATAATATTAACACAACATTTAAGTAGGTGCAACCCATATTCATATAATCCAATATGAAAATTTAATATGTTGTAGAAATGTTTTATTACACTCTAAAAAATTGTTTAATTGCTATGTAATTAAGACGAAATTGAGTTTCATATCTACAATATTAATGAACGGTTTTATTATATTGTAATATGGATGTGTTATTTAATGAATTTTATTACTTTTTTTTAACAATATGTATAATCATTAGTGATGGCATTTCATTAAATTTATGTAATGTATGCAATAATACAAAATTAATTATTACTTGTAGTGTAATTAATCAATATTTATTTATTTTATAATAGCTTTGAGATACATATGTGGAATGTTGATGAATTATTTTAATAGTTTTTAATAGTATAACAATTAATAAACCCTATGTTGAATTGCAAAGTTCTTGTGAAGGGTTATGTTGGATAAAAATATTCATAAAGGGTTATATTGGATTGTGCCATTTATCCATGATTATGTTGTATTATGGTAGTCAATTTAATTAGATATGAGAGGTCTTCTCTCAATAAGCTACTGGGATGCCACTATCACCGTGGGTTGGGGAATTTATTAGGCGTATACCTATAAATTAGTAATCGTCCAACCGATAAAGGGCATGTGCCACACAATGATATTCTATAGGAGTAGTCTAACTATTCTACGATTTCGCCCTGAATTTTTTTTGCAGGCTATCGTCCGTTAGACAACTCCCTACCGTCAGCCGTTAGTTATGTTTTACTGTCGCTTGCTTTATTGGGGACCTACATATTTCCATCAACTGCTCCAGCCGGGGTCTTATCACATTCCATCCTCCATGGCATGTTAGTCCATCCATGCATTTAATTCAGGCATAAGAATTGAAATTTGAACTTATCCATTGAGCTGTAATGGTCTGAAAATTTGAATTTAGCCAATGCTCTCATATTTTACAGTTTGAACTTAATTAGTGCATAGGAAGGTGAACAATGTTGTAGTTACAATTTATTGAGACTTTTCCATAGTGGATTCAATTACAATTAGCTAACAAAAACAACAAGCAGAAACAATATTTTGTTTCTGTTAATTCGCTAGAGTTCCTAAAGATATGTGATGATCCGCCACAACTTGCAGGAGTTCCTAAAGATATCTGATGATCGGCCGCAGCTTGCATGAAGGAAATAGTTGAGGACAATTTATATATAAACGCAAGAGTATCATGCTGCTTTGGGGAGTCATCCCGGTGAAGTGTTGCGAAGCTTGTATTCTTCTGTTTCTAAACAACATTGGAGTTGGTAATGGTGGTAGCACGGAGAGTTGGAATTATTACATTGATTAGAGTTAGTAGTTCTTACCGAGTACAGTTTACAGTTTGAATCTAGGCAATGTTAATGGTATCCAATACTACTCCCAGTGTTAAAGGTATCATGCTATCGCGTCCAAATTTCAATGTATGGATGAACTCACATTAATGTATGGATGAACTCATAGATGAACTCACATGTCATGGAGGTTGGAATGTGATAGGATGTTGGTCAGAGTAGTTGAAGAAAAGCTGTAGGTCGCCAATAAAGCAAGCGACAGTAAAAAGTAATGGAGAGTTAACAGTAAGGAGTTGTCTAACTGACCATAGCCGGCAAAAAGAAAACTTCTAGCGAAATCGTAAAATAGTTAGATTACTCCTATTCTATATCTCCGAGTCGCTGATTCAATGTTATGGTGGGGACATTCATTCAATGTTATGTTATTGTGGGGACTCTCGTCTAAGGTGCTCGTCGTTGAAAGCAGTCACCTGTATGAATAGTTGGCGAATATCATTACCTGTCAAATAGTAGGAAGTCGGATCGTTCCATCGCTCAACCAAAGCGGAGTCAATCTTGGAACTGCCCCTACTAAGAGAGATAGGTCCAGAAGATAGCGTGCACAAGTAATAAATAATTGCTTTGATCTCTTCTTTAGAGGCTTCTTCTCCACAACTATGTATCAGTATCTGGCTCCTTTATTCTCCTACGAAGTTGATTAAAGTAATCTCGTTCTATAAAAGATTGAGTCCAACAGGATTTTATAGTTCATTCAGTTATATAACGCCGCCATAGTTTTAAGACTATAAAGATACAATTAAAGTTAAAGTTGCTCTACTGCTTCGATCCGTATCCGATGAGATAAATGGAGATATAAAATGTTGTAGTTGTTGGGGTTTACATCTGATTGAAAAGATAGACTTTCCGAGTCGAGTGCAATTCTGAATATTGATAGTCCGTCCAGAGTAAGCCATATTACATATGTAATAACGGTCCTCTAAAGAGATCGACCGAAGAGAGACGACACAAATAAATAGTCAGGCAAGGGGTCGAACTCAACCTGTGGATAGAACTCAACCTCGTAGAGAGGAAATGTGCTTTACCTGCTAAAGGTAAATGCGGATAGCAATGAAAACAGAATATGCTAGAACCATGCCTAAATTTTGAACTGAAACTCTTTGAAGGAATAGATCCGGAATGGACGTGATCTTCTCCTCCCCTTGGGTCCTTGAAGCACTGGATTGAAGGTATTTGGCCCGACCAATCAAAAGGAAGGGGGTCATTCAATTTCCTTCCCGGGGCTTGGTAAGTTATAGATTTTCCTAGCCTGGCTGTACATAATTCCATAGAAAACCTTATAGACCCTCATCGCCACCACTACTACTACTCCTTGGCCTTGGCCCCCTTGACTTTATATATAGGGGGGTGTAGTCAGGGGCCGAGGAAATAAGTACTTCGTTGCTAAGGTATGCATTGAAAGGCCGTAAGGGGCCAAGGAAATAAGTACCATGAGAAATCCAAGGCCCTCCCTATTGTGTTAGGCATTAGGGGAACTTCTTTCAGTGATGGCAACTTATGCAACTTATATAAAGAGGTCACTCGATATTTACTCACATAATGAGATCACCAAATGGAGCATTACGCCATGTACAATTGACTATCCTCAGATTCTTCCTTCAACCTCTCTCCGATCTTTTGAGAAGGGTTATATTATATAGAGACAGTGCTGTTGAGAAGAGCGATATCATAAAGGTTAACATAGAGAAAATTTCCCAATGCTGAATCCATCCCTTGAGTTGAGGTTTCTAAAGTTTTTTATCTTCCATTTTGAGTAATTCACGAGAATCTATCTGAGTCAAACATTCACACTCCCCTTCAATTGAGAACAGGCTGGGACTTTTGAGGGAAAAAACAGCTGGGGTGCATCTTCCTTAAAGAAGTGGGCCTCATTTTTTACAGGAAAGAAGACCTGATGTGCATGTAGAAAGAGAAAACAAAGGTACCATCGGTAAAAAAATAAATGAGCAAGTATGGTAAACAAGAAGCATGGTGGGAGGAAATACCTGAGCCGAACGTGCAAAGAATTAGGAAACACCCTTCAAGACAAGAGATTTTCTGACTACCGATGAATGATACAGTCTATACTATATGTGAGGGTCTAATGTGAATCCATACATCTGTTTCTTTTTCATTCACTAACCCATTTATTTCTATTTTTAATTCATTTATTTTCTTATTTCCATTTATCTCATTCTATATATACTAGTAGGGCGGCCTTAACTATCCGATCAAATAGTGTTCATGGCGGATATGCCCATCATAGAAGCACCGACCTGTATGTTTTTCCCTCTTTTGATCCGCCCTGTATTCTGTTTCTCGGGCGCTTTTTCTATTAGAAAGTGCTCCTGGATTCACTGAGAAGAAATGTGGGTGGGGAAGTTTAATCATATTGAGATTCATGTGACTGATTCGTGCAATTATCTTAGAATGCCTCCACCATGGATCAAGCAACCGCTCCCCCGACCCGACCTTGATAACAAGCAAGTCAGTATATCACTTTTGGTGCTCTACTGATCAGAGCACCAAAATCGCTTTATTCTTGGATTTGGTTGTTGCTCAAGAATTCTCCAAACGCACGAACACAAAATCACAAATCGAACAAGTGCAAAAACAACAACTAAATTAATAACGATAAAATGATCACTCTTAGCCCACAGAATGTTCACCTTCAGCGCATAGAATGATATGCATAGGTGCTGCATTTGCTAAAGTGATGATCATTCATACATGCTTTTTAGTTCAATTTCTATCTGACCTCAATATCCCTCTGCCTTACTTTTGATGGTTTAGATTTACCTGGTTGTACAACGCTCACAACTTTAAATGCTCATAGTAGACCTGCTTTTGGTGGTTCAGCTTCACCTGCTTGTACAACCTTCACAACTTTAAACACGAGTAAGCTATACCGGACTATTTGCACTTGGGCCGACCTGACGCGGTAGAGTGATATCTATGACTGTATAAAAAGAATACACTATGATATCTATGAGTGTATAAAAAGAATACACTAAGTTTTATGCTAGTTTAAAATTCACTATATTTTCAAAAGAATTAGGTGACTTCATTTTAGCAGCAAAATGTGATTGTCTTTGAACTTGAAAAAAAAACTTAGTACAAATTCCTGCATGAAACTTGTGAGAAGTTCGTAAAAGAAAACATGTTATGCGATACTTTTGACGGGTTCCGCTACCCAAAAAACAAGAAATACCTGAAAAAACGTGATGATTGCCCGACACCGTAGAGTGATAGCTTACTCAGTTACCTATCCGTAAGACCAAGACCCACCGGATTTTGAAATTGTTTAACGAGTTTGGACTTGGATTTTTAATCTATATGCTCAATAGATTCAAGATTTTTTAATCAACATGCTAACTAAATTCAAGCTGCTAGGTTTTATGCGCATTACTAATTCTATAAATTATGAGGTAATAACATTTTTTTATTTATTCGAGGGAATGTGCACACTTCATGGTTAACTTCCATCTGAATGCAGAAGGAAATAAGATGAGAGTTGTTTACCGGAAGTATTCAATTCCATTTTTTGGCTGTGTTTTTTCAACTTACTTGGTGATGAAAGTTGTAGCTCCAGCAGCTAATAAAATTTGCACACCCACTTCTGGACTTCTGGAAGCCTACTTGCTGGAGCTCGAGTTGCAACAATTATGTTTCCATGCATCCTCTCAAGATGAAGGAAGTTTTTGGATGGCTTTCGGAAACCCACATATTCAAAATAAATGAAATTCCTTATCGTCGTAGCTACCGGTCTAGCACATGTTTAATGCTATTGGTTCCTCACTATCGTTCGAACACACATAATATATGTGTTTCATTGCCACCCGCTTTGATTCCCAAGCAAGGAAAGTGTTCTTTTCTGTATCTATGGGCAATCATCTTTTTTTTTTGGACTTGCTGGTTTTGTTGTTGATTGAAGGCAAAAGGAAAAACCACAAGTTTTTGGATGGATTTCAGAAACCCACATATTCAACATATGGAATCCCAAGATCTTCCATTTGGCTTGTAAGATAGGCATGCTTAATACATAGAGAAAAATTCTTAACCACTTGAATAAGAATTGAAACATGTATCCTTGAAGGTGCCTTCCTATGATTAGCTTCCATAATAATGTACCCATATGAACGGCCTATAAACCACCCCAAATTGCTCTAAATATTTAACTAAGCACTAATACGTTGAGGTATTCCTGATTCACACTCAGTCTTCCTCTTGTTTTGATTTCCTTCAGGAGTTGCTATTCGTTGCAATGCAAGAATTGATTGGACACTATTTTAAAAGTTAAAAGTAAAGCTTTCTACTGCACATTTCATGTTTAGGCATTGCAACAAACATGGTACACTAGTAAGTTCCAGAGTTTGATGTTAGACCTGAAATATGAATGCTAGATCAATTAGAGAATGATGATGCACTATACTAAGCAGAATTTATAAATACATATAATCATCCATCCCAGCATGTCCCCACATTCACTACCACAACCACAGTAAATTATATATTGTGACTTACACATAAGGAATATTAGATGGACACATATAGGATACATCAATGCTAAATATTCACAAAATCTCTTCCAAAATGTTGGAGTCATCGAACCAACTGCTCCCTCGATTTTGGATTTCTTCTGATTCCAAGTGCAAAGATGTAGATTGTGCAAAACTGAAAAAATTGTGTGAAGGGTTGTGCACCTTCTCAACCCTTGAGTGACACCATATTTGATATCTGGTATCTATACAATATCTCTATACATGTAATTACACAATTTATTCCAGAAGTAAATCGGGTGTGCAAATTTTATTAGTTGTTGGAGTTGCAATTTCATCACCAAGTAAGTTGGCATGGACTAAAGAAGAAACACAACCAAAAAATGGAATTGAATACTTCCTGTAAACAACTCTCAGCTTATTTCCTTCTGCATTAAGATGGAAGTTAACCATGAAGTGCGCACATTCCCTGGAATAAATAAAAAAATGTTATTACCTCACAATTCACAGAGTTAGTAATGCGCACAAAACCTAGCACCTTGAATTTAGTTAGCGCATCGATTAAAAAATATTGAGTCTATTGAGCATATATATTAAAAAATCCAAGTCCAAACTCATTAAATGATTTTAGAATCCAACAGGTCTGACCTCACGGAAAGGTAATAGAGTAAACTATCACTCGACGGCGTGTCGGTAGGACCCGATGCAAATCATTGGGTAGATAGCTTACTCCCTTTAAACACTCATAGTCGATGTGCATGCACCTTTAATCTTGTTCAGAAATGACATCGAGGTGGACTGTGTAATGTCCCTTTTTGAAATTTTACTAAATGACCATTTTTTTCACTTTTTCCCCAATTTTGACCTTAACTAGTTTTGATGTCTAGACCTCCAAATTGACCCAAATGTTACCAAATTTTATTTGAAGGTACATGAATGATAATATAACTTAAATATGATATTCATGTATGTTTTTTGACCTCCCAATTACTTCTTCAAACTTATTTAATGTTCTGTTCAAAGTAGGAGTCTTTACTAGCAAATTGGGGCACCAATTCCCCCTGGGTAATTACCGGAAATGGCTTCACAAATGATCCCAAAGTCACTTGAATTTATAAACAGAGTCTGGGTATGTGTAAGGGACCTTTTCAAAGTCTCATATGCATCATGGTTTAGTTTATACAGGATGTTATGACTCTTTCCAAAACAACTCCCAAGCCACAATTTCGACCCTTGGGGAAAATGCACCAAATCTTCTCCCAATGCAATAAAAATGGGTAAAATGGCTTCCAATGCTTAATTACTGAACACAAGACTTGAAATACACATTAATTAGAGTCCATCCATCATACATTTATTATATATACATTTCTCCATTCGAAATAATGAGAATTACCATGGCATATATCAAAATAGAGTGGAAATGGTCATTGTTTGCTCATTAAAAGTCATTTTGACATACAAATATTGGAAGTTTCGACTTGAAACTTTCTGAGAATAGATAAAAGAGAATATTTAACTAATTACAATCATAAATGGACAATGAAAGTCTCTCCCAATTCAAAATCATCAGCATTACAATGGTTCACAACAAGATAGTGGGGAAATGACACTATTTCTTCATTGTTCAACATTTTTACATGAATTATTTTGGGTATTTCGACCCGAGAGTCTTATGAACGTGAAATACAGAGAATATAAATCAGAACATAATATAATGGGCATTATAATATTCCCCAAATAGATCAATATCTCACCCAAAGCGCAATCCCTCCATTGGCATGAATATGGTGTGAAAACTGGAAATAGTTGAGAGAGAGTGCTGCAATAGAAGAATCCACATGATTTCCTGTAGCTTACACCTGCAAATAAGACTCCATTAAAGCTCCATAAAATACCTGATTGGCCTTTCCAAACACCAACTAGGATGGGAATCTTTCACCCTCGAAATTGGCTTAAGCAAGAAAACTAGTCATCCACTAGCTCCCACAATTTCACAAATGAGAAAAAGCTTCTTCTCATGGCTGATATCTATATTTTATAAACATTATTAGTCTTCTAAGGTCTAAAATCCATCCATAAACCAAATCCAAGTCGAATTGGTGTGGCTGTTCATGCTATGCCATGTGGCCTCTCTCTTCACCTTCCCTCTTCTCCCAAATTTGAGTAGGAACCTCTTGGCCTTCTCCAACTCCAAAATTCGACCTCTAAGATGCTCTATTCAGTCCTAACATGTCAGTATATCAATATTTTAGCCTTCATATCTGACTTGTGTCATAAATTCCAAATAATCTCCATCATTGGTGTCATAGACGTCATAAATGTAAGGAGAATCTAGTCAAGTGTCAATGAAACTCCCATTTGGCTCTTCCTCTCCCATGTAAGTTACAATTCATCCCAAATTCAATCTATGAAGTATATGGACAATTATATTAACCTTTAATCCATCCCAAAACATTATGCTTCCCATATATTCGAAATTACAAGAGGAGGATGCCATTTAACATATGAATTGTAGCTTGAGTGGGCCCCATAGTCTCCATGTGTCTCCATTTTCCATAGCCATTTCAATTTTATCTTGCATTTATTTAATAAGCTACATTATTAAATATTTATCCTCTTCTAATGTCTAAACATCATTTATTATCCCCCTTATTCCAAATCTCAAAGCTTCCACCCCCAACCTAGGAAACTAGTGATTTTCCTCCTTGGCAATTATTTGAATTTTAGCATCCCTTTGACAAATTTCATGAATATGGAAAATGTGATTTGTCCATTGTGACCCAATGAAAAATTTGGGACATTAAAAATCATCCATTCTCAATATTGCTTGTCCTCAATCAATTTCAAACATGGTTGTTGAAGAACTTGCTTTCTGTATGATTCTTTGAAGTTGCCACTGAGCTTCCCACCTTGAGTCTTTGAGATTCCATGAAGATTTCAAAGAGGAACCACCATGCTTGCTGCTGCACTACTCTGATTAACATCATCTTATTAAATGGGGAATCCATCTCCCATATTGCTTGTTTCCCAAATAATTTGAAATCAATGGGACTAAAAACTATCCCAGGGTCCCATTGCTTGCATTGCACTCCAACAATTAAGATTGCTCTCCAACCCATACCATTTGGAAAGAGAATTATTGGATCCCATTTTCTTGTATACATTCTTACAAAAATCATGAGTGCATAATGTATATCATCAAAGTATATAACAACATAATAAGAATGTACATCAAGGAGGTGCCTCACCAAGAAATCATGAAAGTGCTTATACCTCCTAGTGAGTAGACTACCATTTTCCAAGTACATCCATGCTTCAGGTGACCAACCAAATATGCTCCAATGACATAGGTGAGTATCCCATGTCCTATAATTCTCCTTCAAAAGGAAGTGATATGCATCAAAATATTCAGCCATGTATTCTTTCTTCCAAGAAGTGAATGAAGAATATCCACTCAAATTTGAACCAAATAGTGAGCAACAGAAACAAGGAGACTTCAAATGACTCAAAGAAGTCTTACCCATACATCCATGAATGAGTGAATCATAAATATATAACAATGTATGTGTCTGGTAAGAAAAATTTTCTCCTTTCATAAGTCTATTCACCCTAGTGTTGGATGAAGTTCCTCCAACATCAAATGAACCAAGTGTTGAGCAATAAAAACCATGAGTCTTCAAGTGACTCAAATGCATATCATAGGTGCATCCATGTAGATCTGCATCATCAGAAAGTAACAAGGAATGCTGCTGAAAATGTGAATACAGATGAGCTCCAAATGATATGTAATGTGCATCAATGTAATCATCCATGTGTTCTTTCATCCAAGAAGTGAATGGAGAACCTCCACCAAAATCTGAACAAAATAAGGAGCAAGGAAAACATGAAGAATTCAAGTGGCTCAAAGAAGTCTCATCAATACACTCATGAATATGTATATCATCATGTAACATCAGAGGATGTTGCTTCCAATAATAATGTTCTTCAATCATATAACCCTTCACCCCAAGTGTGGGATGAAGTTCCTCCAACTTCAAATAGACTAGGAAAGGAGCAAGAAAAATCATGAGTCTCCAAGTGACTCAAGTGAACATCATAGGTGCACCCATGTAGATGTGTATAATCATAATGTAAACAAGGATGCTGATGCAAATGTAAATAAGATGGTGCTCTAATAATTCCATCATCAAAAGGAGAAATAGAATCAAGGATGATTTTAAGGAAACATACTTATTTAAAAGTGTATAAATGTTGGCAAATATTACCAATTCTTAAAACGCCAGCTATAAAATGATTGGCGATATTTTTCAAAAAATATTTTAATTTCCAAGTATTTTATATCGTTTATATAATAATTTGACGATTTTTAGGGTGAAAAAATTTTACCCCATCAAAATTGGGCGAAACAGGGCTTCAAAAAATGCAAAATGGCGAATCTTTTTTGGGAGAAAAACATGGAAAAATAGCCCACTGGGCTAAAATTCACCCCTAAAATTATCCCTGAATAGAATGTCCATGCTCTTCATGTGGCACCATCAAAAATAAACCTTTCACCCATACTTCATTAGGACGACTGCTGCAAAATTTAGAAGTGTAGGATGTAAGAGAAAGAACCAATTCACCCAAATGATCAGTAAGTGCAAAATTGTCATAATGTGAAGGATCCATAGGGGTAGGATTATGCATCTCCTTCAAGAATGTGAAACCTTTGTCATAGATTGGTTCCAATGTAGAGGAATCATGCTCTTCTTTAAAAATTGCATACCCTTCATAAAGAAACAATTCAAGTTCCTCTTCCACCACATCAAGTGTTTGGATCTCTTCAAGTTCATCTTCAAACAAATCAAGTACATTCAAATTTCCAAATTTCTCATGATCCACCATGTCATGAGAATCCTCTAAACAATCTACCATTTGAAAATTTGAAACATAGGAGGAAAAACAAGTGTCTTGCAACTTTTCAAGAAGTTGCTCATTTTGAATTGTGAGCTTATGAATAACTTCATTATTCTTCAAGTAGGATTCATGTAACCATTCACTAAGCTCAATGACATTTTTTCTATCAAAAAGCAAAGACATGAAATTACCTTTGATGTTGCACATTGCTCTTTGGATCTTCTCCATGTCTTCAAGGAAGGATGGCTCCTCCAAGGAAGTAGCTCTCCAACAAGAATTTAATAGCAATGCTCGAGTGTCATGGAGTATGCTAAGGGCCTCTTCGATCTTATTTTCATTTATATTTAAGGACCCTTCAATAAAATGAGGCTCTTGAAAATGAACCTCCTCATCTTCTTCCTTTTTGCTTGGACCAACTTCATGAAGCTCAAGTGGTGATGAGGAAGTTGATCTTGTTTCTTCTTCAACTACTACAAGGTCTTCATTTTCATGTTTAATGGAATTTTGGCTTGCAGCAACATTTTGAAATCTGATCTATATGTCACCAACATAGAGTTGTGAGCACCCATCAGTAGGTAATACTTCATATTTCAAGCATCCATCAGTAGATGCTCTTTGGTCCATGTCCATAGTAGAATTTGTTTCAGAATGATATTCAATAGTTTCAAGGTACTCTTATTCCTTATCATGTGATGTTTCCTCATATTTTTCAAATTCATTTGGGAGTGAATTTATATCCTCTTCATGTACTACTTCTTCTACTTCACCTATTTCAGAACTAGGTGGTTCATGGGTCTCCTCCTTTTGCTCCTTCAAGCTAGCTGATGCATTTTCCCCCTTGGTTTTCTTAAAATCAATATATTTTTCCCAACTTTGGATAGCCAAAAATTTGAATCCTTTTATAATATTCTTGGGCATTTCTTCAAGGATAGGTTCCATGCTTTTTATTATCTCCTTCCCATCATATGAGGTTCTCTTTTCATGCCTAGTCATAGTTTCCCAAAAAATTCCTTCTTCTCCTACTTTTTTTTTCCCTCTTCAACAAAAGCACTTTTGGGTTTCAATATATAATGGTGGTCCCTTAATTATTGTCCTCATAAATATCAGACCACATTAGGTGCTAAGATCATGCTCTGATACCACTGTAATGTCCCTTTTTGAAATTTTACTAAATGACCATTTTTTTCACTTTTTCCCCAATTTTGACCTTAACTAGTTTTGATGTCTAGACCTCGAAATTGACCCAAATGTTTCCAAATTTTCTCTGAAGGTACATGACTGATAATATAAATTAAACATGATCTTTATGTATGTTTTGTGATCTCCCAATTACTTCTGCAAACTTGTTTAATGTTCTGTTCAAAGTAGGAGTCTTTACTAGCAAATTGGGGCTCCAATTCCCCTTGGGTAATTGCCGGAAATGGCTTCACAAATGATCCCAAAGTCACTTGAATTTATGAACAGAGTTTGGGTATGTGTAAGGGAACTTTTCAAAGTCTCATATGCATCATGGTTCAATTTATACAGGATGTTATGACTCTTTCCAAAACAACTCCCAAGTCACAATTTCGACCCTTGGGGAAAATGCACCAAATCTTCTCCCAATGCAATAAAAATGAGTAAAATGGCTTCCAATGCTTAAGTACTGAACATGATATTTGAAATAAACATTAATTATAGTCCATCCATCATACATTTATCAGATATACATTCCTCCATTCGAAATAATGAGCATTACCATGGCATATATCAAAATAGAGTGGAAATGGTCATTGCTTGCTCATTAAAAGTCATTTTGACATACAACTCTTGGGAATTTCGACTTGAAAATTTCTAAGAATGAATAAAAGAGAGTATTGAACTGATTACAATCATAAATGGACAATTAAATTCTCTCCCAATTCGAAATCATCAGCATTACAATGGTTCACAACAAGATAGTGGGGAAATGACACTATTTCTTCATTGTTCATTTTTGGTACCAACACCTAGGGAAACAATGGGTGCCTAGAGATCTTCCTAAAGTAAACACTAATTTTTGTGTGAATGAGAGGATATATAGAATTGCACCGTCCTCATTGCATGGATTGGGCTTGTTTTGCATGGATGACATAAAGGTTGGATATGGTAGATGTACAGAATTGATGGAGTATGTTGGACCTTGTTACAACTACAGTGATTGGATGCGCCTGGTCTAATATACATGAAGCATGCGTAGATATGGGTTGTTAGCGAATTATATACAACTGAAAGACAAAGCTCAAAATAAAGGAGCAACGATGTAGATGGATAGAAGGCCAAAAATAACCGGTAATATTGCGAGGTTTATAAACAATACACAACCCGGGTCTACATTAAAGCAACCCAACTGCATATTCGAGTCGCGTGAAGGAAACCGTGTCTTTGTATGTGCATTTAAATCAATAGCTACTGGCGAAGAACTGCTTATTGATTACAATTTGAATCGTGTAGATACAAACAATGTTAGTATGGTTGTGGTACAAAAAACAATTTAACCACCCTTTTATTAATTATTTTAACGTCTATAGGAATTTTTGTTAGCATATAATTGAAATTATCTACTTTTCATGTTTCCTTATGTAACTTTTAGTATGTTTTTGATGCATGGTTCTCTCAGGGGCACCTCCATCTTCGTAGATGTTTGTCGACCCGAGTCAAGGCGGCAGGTATACATCGATATTGCCAATGTAATATTAAATTTTAGGATGAACATACAGATACGTTGTTATGTATTTTCATTAGTATATTATGTTTGTTTATATAATATTATCAATTTTCCATGCAGAGTGTTGATCAGGGAAGCCAACCGACTATTGATCAGCCGATTACATCATCAGGGCAACAACCAAACATGAATGTAATTCTCCATTTCCAATACTTTAAAATCGTAAACATGTCTATCGTGACGCATTATGTTTATTTTGTTATGTATTCTTTCGTTTTTATGGTTGCATTCATGATGGTAATGTTGTCTACCTTTTTTGTAGATTGATCGGGGAAACTCCCTAGCTGTTGATTAGATGACTGGAGACTCGATGCAACCATTTAACCTAAATGTAATCGACATTCTAAATACTTCAAAAATGTACACATATAAAACATGTAGCATAGTGTTTATTTTTGTTTTTGTTATGTATTTGTTAGCTTATACATATTGCGTTCATTGTGATAATGTTCTCTACTTTTTTTGCAGGTGGCTGATCGAGGTAAATCCCCATCTGTTGATCAGACCACGCCCTCGGCTAGGCGTCAGGTAATCCTAGACGTAATCCCTAATATAATTATTTGTGCACACTATATTTTCAAATACTAAGCAATTTTTTTATATATTTCAATTGCAGACGGGAGATTCCGTTTATGAAACGACGTCTCAAAACTCTTTACAGAATGAGGTCTCTCGGTTGATGAGAGATAGTGAAATTAGAGAGTCTGTAGACTCATTGAGGGTGCTACAAAAGACAAGGGAAAAAAAAATGAGGAACTGGTTCATCTGACACTGGCAGTTCCACTAACAGAAAGGGCTCAAACAAATGATTCAATTGTTGTTACAGCAACGTAAACAAGTGGACGCAAATTATCGAATAAAAATGTAAATTCATTAATAAAAACTTTATAATATTTGATTTTATATGTTGTTGAACTTATAATACAATGGGTTTAAATTACAACGTGCTATGGAGATTATCAGTGGTGGTCAAGGAAATGTTGGTCCCAGTGAACAAACCACTCCACGTACACCACATATTGCTCCCATATTTTCCACTAAACAATCAAAAACACGCGTTGCGACATCGCCAAGGGCAACGGAGGGTGCAGCCGATGTTGCCCCACCCACAACAGATGCTGCAGAAGAAGGGGTGGATGCAGGGCTAGATAGAGATGTGGAAGCATTTCCTGGATCTTCTCGTGTGACTAGCACTGGTTCAATAAAGTGTACATTTTTGGTGAATGAAGAGATGCTTCCAATAAAGATAGAGAGGATTCCAGGTCATTATAGATTGTTCAATTTATTTTTTATAATTTGTGTCTAATATACCGATAATATTTTCTAATGTTGACTAATGATGGCAATAATGTTTTGCAAGAAATGATATATTTTATAAACACATGAATGATTTGGCCTTGGAGATCTTCGAGCTCACCATCCGCACAATGTGGAACAAGCAGCCAAAAGCTTTAAAGGATGATATGACTAATCGCTTGGTTAGTCTGTTTGGAAAAGATACCTTTGATACATCGAAGGTACTACAGAAGGCTGGAAAACATCTAAAGATTGTCCGAGACCAATATAGGGTTCACCTAGAAAAGAACCCTAGGTATGAGCGCCCTTCAATGATTCCATCTATGGAGTGGAGAGCCCTGGTGGAAGATGGAAAAGAGAAGGGCCTGAGAAAATCAGGAAAGATACCACCAGGTGGAATAGGGAGGTATGCAATTCATTCCAAAATGTAGTGGTAAGCCTTATTATTACTAGTTTTTATATCAATTTTGGTACATAGACTAATGTATTTAAAAACTTAATTAGGCTGTCAGACACATCTAAGGACACAAAGGCAAGAATTGAAAAAATTGGCCAACACAAGCTTGGGCCTGGTGGTTACTCCAACTTGGCGGCCCGCTATGTAAGTATTGCAAAACCCGAATCCGCATCCAAATATCATACATATTATTATTTTTGTTTTGTTCTGACAAAAGGCTTTAAAATTAATGACATCATGCAAATATGAAGGCCGACTAGTTCAAAGAATTGCCCAGTGCGGATTACATGAAGCTTGGCTTCGAACATGGCTTTGACGCCATTGTTGAACACCGGAGAAGCTTGTCTGTGAATACTGCATGATTTTCTGCTGATCCATCTGGTGCCTAGGTATGTGAAAACTGTATAGTTTAATTATAATTTATTAATGCTAATGCAATTTGTTCCTTATAAATAAACTAACGTAAATTATTTATTCCTTTTTGTGTAGGAAAGTAATGATCCCGTTCATGTCAAGGATGAAATACAAGTACCAACCAAACGAAGATCATGCTTCTCATTCTGGTAATGAATTTATTAATGCGCTACTGTTTTTTATAGACCATTGCAGATGATGAACATTAATTCTAATTCTACACAATTCAACTACAGAGCATGTAGCTGCAGATCATAACACAGAACAGGTTGGGCCAGTACGAGATAATGTTGAACATGTTGATGTGCACATGGCAAGGAAAAACACACATTCGTAATGTTTTTTTAATGAATTACTCGTATTTATCAAAATGTAAATATATTAATGAAAGATTTTGACATTATTGCAGAAATTCATCGCCCCTCGCCTGAAGTTCAACTTTGCGAGCAGACTAGTAGGGATACCAATTATCAGATTCCCGAAGATGTGACTCTAACTAAATATTTAAAGAGAAGAAAAGTAAAAAAAAAGTGACTAAACAAATTTTGAGTAATTCTTATTTATAAAAAAAAAATTAATGCTTTTTCCTCTGTTTTATGAATAAATGTTTTACTGAATTGTTTATTGATATTTTTTTTTTCTGCCATTGACTAAATTAATGTTTTAATGAATGAGTTAATGAATGGTTTTTTCAGCTGTTGAATGATTGAATGGTTTAATGGATGTTATAAAGAATGATTTAATGAAAGCATTTTTCAACTGTTGAGTGAAATAATTTGCATTGCAGATGCATTGTTATTTGCATTGTGAAATAGTGAAATAAATTGTTATTTCAAGTATAGGCATTGGGTTTGGGGAGTTGAGAGTGATGTGGGGAGCGGGGGTGGGGAGGAGCCATAAGAGCTTGCACCTTCATGTGGTTGGTCCTGTTTAGTAGAGAATATTAAATTATTCTCGAAACAGAGAGGAGCTCAATGAATGGTAAGGAAGAATACATTAAAAAACATCTATTTATATATTTTTACTGTGTAATTTTCACTATTGCTATTTGACTCCTCCATTGGAACTTGTTACAGATAGCGTTGAGAAACATTTTCATAGTTAAGAGGCAATAAATGGAGTTTTGATTAGATTGATGGCCTTATATACATAGTATTTTTGGTTATCCATGTTTTATCAGGTGATATATTCTTACTAATTATAATTTTTTGCTTACATAATTTATGTTAGATCATTATATTTTAAATTCCTTGATTAGATTAAGCAATTGAGTGTCATTTAATGTTGCTTGAGGATTTTAAAGAACTCGGTTACAGTTGCTTGAGGATTTTAAAGAACTCAGTTACTTGATTTGAATTAGTAAATGATAGATGTTATATAACATGTTTATATAAATGGTTGGGCATGATAGCTTCGGAGATAGATTGTTTGAATACTTGGTCAATTGTAGCAGGATGCATTTATTTTCGCAACACACTCATGTCTTCCTTTTATGTTTTCAAGATGCTTTTGAACAAATAATGGCTTGTTTCTACATCATAAGTCCACATTCAATGTTTTCAAGATGCTTTTGAACAAAGAATGGCCTGTCTCTACATCATAAGTCTACATTCAACAGCCTTTGCAGCAACAGTTTTTATATACCAAAAAAATAACATTCATTCTTTACTTGTTTATGGATTTTCCAATCCTGCAGATTCAAGATGTGGACAATGGTACAATCAGTAAAGTGGACTCTTCAAAGGTTACCTTGGAAAATAAGGCAGATCTTCTTCAACAAGCTGAAGTTCATATGTGTGCTTTTGATATAAAGACAACCAAGCTTCCTTTGAAGTTCCCTGATTCCAAATATGACATGTGTTACGGAGAGAAATTCCTATGGCTTGGGGTACCACAACAGATAGCTTTGACTCCAGAAATCAATCTTTCCCAATATGCAATAGAAATAACATGTCTAACACTAAAGGATCAGACCCCGTACCTTATTCCGGACGGTTGAAGTAGATCCCCGTTGAGCTTTCCAATCTTCAGCTTGAATCGATATAATACTTCCTCAACAACAAGTAAACAATACAAGCATACTATATATCATGGTGTTAAATCTATTCTAGCATATATAATCAATATTGTAAAAGCATTTGACATATTCCAATGGATACAATATTCAATCAAATACACATCATTGGACAAGGAAAGATAGTTCTTATTAATATAAAGCAGAGATTACAAGATAAATACAACCTCTGACGGCACGTTTGCGAATCGGAGAAACTGAATCCCCCACTTGGGCCTCCACCACCTCAATCCTCCATCACTTAGATAGCAAGCTCACTAGCAAAATGCAAGCTTGGGAAGAACACAACAGTGCTCCAAAGGGACAAAGGGATGCAGACTCAAGCATAAATTCCGGCAACAATGGACTATAGTTTCGTTGCTTTCAATCTCTCTATATGCCTTCAATGTACCAAGGGGTTCCTTATATAGCTTCAAAAGGGATAATGAAGGGTCGAATTCGAGCGATATCAAGGCATATGGAAGGCCAGGAGTCAAATGAGTCGGATCCATGTCAAGGAAAACTCCAAAAGGATTTGGACTTATGTACACATCCTGATGTATGCGCTTATAGGGGTCAAACTCGCGTATGTACGCGGTTATCGGGGAAAAATCCACGTATATCATCTTTTATATAGTTTTTAGGGATGATCAAGGAAACATCAAAGGTTAAAATATGGTCCATGGGGTCTAAAGAGTCTGCAGCGGGACAGGGGAAGGCCATACAAAGTGTGATTCACCTAGAGTGGTGAAATCCGCTGTAACAACATGATAATGATGATTTCACACATGGTGGATGGGCAAGGCTATCTTATTAAAAATAGAGAGGTAAAGACACTTGGCATTGTTTTATGCCCGTTGGTCAGCCTATCCTTTGTTTTGAGATTTCTTTCATCTATGTTTTGGGATTTTTATTGTTTGTAGATTGATGTTGCATTGATTGTTACGAACATCGTTGCTCTTCTTTAGTTTTCCAATTCCTTTTCGTTTGTTTCCTGAGTGTGTAGGGGTGGGGCATTGAAGACTTGGAGTACACTCCAAAACCAGAATTTGAAGGAAATTTCAAAGTAGCAAATGTGCCAAATGAGGTATATCTGTCATTTACTGTTTACCCTAAGACTATAATTCTGAAAACAAGTATTTATCCCCTGGAAGTTTGCTATGTTTTCCAGACAGGGCTTTTTAGGCGGTGGTTCAATCACATGCAAGAATTGAAGCCTGGGATTTATGTCACGTATATTGCAGATTTCTTGAATAAATGCTTTACTGAATTGTTTATTGATATTTTTTTCTTTCTGCCATTGACTAAATTAATGTTTTAATGAATGAGTTAATGAATGGTTTTTTCAGCTGTTGAATGATTGAATGGTTTAATGAATGTTATAAAGAATGATTTAATGAAAGCATTTTTCAACTGTTGAGTGAAATAATTTGCATTGTAGATGCATTGTTATTTGCATTGTGAAATAGTGAAATAAATTGTTATTTGCAAGTATAGGCATTGGGTTTGGGGAGTTGAGAGTGATGTGGGGGGGGAGGGGCCATAAGAGCTTCCACCTTCACGTGGTTGGTCCTGTTTAGTAGAGAATATTAAATTATTCTCGAAACAGAGAGGAGCTCAATGAATGGTAAGGAAGAATACATTAAAAAACATCTATTTATATATTTTTACTGTGTAATTTTCACTATTGCTATTTGACTCCTCCATTGGAACTTGTTACAGATAGCGTTGAGAAACATTTCCATAGTTAAGAGGCAATAAATGGAGTATTGATTAGATTGATGGCCTTAAATACATAGTATTTTTGGTTATCCTTGTTTAATCAGGTGATATATTCTTACTAATTATAATTTTTTGCTTACATAATTTATGTTAGATCATTATATTTTAAATTCCTTGATTAGATTAAGCAATTGAGTGTCATTTAATGTTGCTTGAGGATTTTAAAGAACTCGGTTATTGTTGCTTGAGGATTTTAAAGAACTCAGTTACTTGAATTGAATTAGTAAATGATAGATGTTATATAACATGTTTATATAAATGGTTGGGCATGATAGCTTCGGAGATAGATTGTTTGAATACTTGGTCAATTGTAGCAGGATGCATTTATTTTCGCAACACACTCATGTCTTCATTTTATGTTTTCAAGATGCTTTTGAACAAATAATGGCTTGGTTCTACATCATAAGTCCACATTCAATGTTTTCAAGATGCTTTTGAACAAAGAATGGCCTGTCTCTACATCATAAGTCTACATTCAACAGCCTTTGCAACAACAGTTTTTATATACCAAAAAAATAACATTCATTCTTTACTTGTTTATGGATTTTCCAATCCTGCAAATTCAAGATGTGGACAATGGTACACTCAGTAAAGTGGACTCTTCAAAGGTTACCTTGGAAAATAGGGCAGATCTTCTTCAACAAGCTGATGTTCGTGTGTGTGCTTTTGATATAGAGACAACCAAGCTTCCTTTGAAGTTCCCTGATGCCAAATATGACATGATAATGATGATTTCACACATGGTGGATGGGCAAGGCTATCTTATTAAAAATAGAGAGGTAAAGACACTTGGCATTGTTTTATGCCCGTTGGTCAGCCTATCCTTTGTTTTGAGATTTCTTTCATCTATGTTTTGGGATTTTTATTGTTTGTAGATTGATGTTGCATTGATTGTTATGAACATCGTTGCTCTTCTTTAGTTTTCCAATTCCTTTTCGTTTGTTTCCTGAGTGTGTAGGGGTGGGGCATTAAAGACTTGGAGTACACTCCAAAACCAGAATTTGAAGGAAATTTCAAAGTAGCAAATGTGCCAAATGAGGTATATCTGTCATTTAATGTTTACCCTAAGACTATAATTCTGAAAACAAGTATTGATCCCCTGGAAGTTTGCTATGTTTTCCAGACAGGGCGTTTTAGGCGGTGGTTCAATCACATGCAAGAATTGAAGCCTGGGATTTATGTCACGTATATTGCAGATTTCTTGAATAAATGCTTTACTGAATTGTTTATTGATATATTTTTTTTCTGCCATTGACTAAATTAATGTTTTAATGAATGAGTTTATGAATGGTTTTTTCAGCTGTTGAATGATTGAATGGTTTAATGAATGTTATAAAGAATGATTTAATGAAAGCATTTTTCAACTGTTGAGTGAAATAATTTGCATTGTAGATGCATTGTTATTTGCATTGTGAAATAGTGAAATAAATTGTTATTTGCAAGTATAGGCATTGGGTTTGGGGAGTTGAGAGTGATGTGGGGGGGAGGGGCCATAAGAGCTTCCACCTTCACGTGGTTGGTCCTGTTTAGTAGAGAATATTAAATTATTCTCGAAACAGAGAGGAGCTCAATGAATGGTAAGGAAGAATACATTAAAAAACATCTATTTATATATTTTTACTGTGTAATTTTCACTATTGCTATTTGACTCCTCCATTGGAACTTGTTACAGATAGCGTTGAGAAACATTTCCATAGTTAAGAGGCAATAAATGGAGTATTGATTAGATTGATGGCCTTAAATACATAGTATTTTTGGTTATCCTTGTTTAATCAGGTGATATATTCTTACTAATTATAATTTTTTGCTTACATAATTTATGTTAGATCATTATATTTTAAATTCCTTGATTAGATTAAGCAATTGAGTGTCATTTAATGTTGCTTGAGGATTTTAAAGAACTCGGTTACTTGAATTGAATTAGTAAATGATAGATGTTATATAACATGTTTATATAAATGGTTGGGCATGATAGCTTCGGAGATAGATTGTTTGAATACTTGGTCAATTGTAGCAGGATGCATTTATTTTCGCAACACACTCATGTCTTCATTTTATGTTTTCAAGATGCTTTTGAACAAATAATGGCTTGTTTCTACATCATAAGTCCACATTCAATGTTTTCAAGATGCTTTTGAACAAAGAATGGCCTGTGTCTACATCATAAGTCTACATTCAACAGCCTTTGCAGCAACAGTTTTTATATACCAAAAAAATAACATTCATTCTTTACTTGTTTATGGATTTTCCAATCCTGCAGATTCAAGATGTGGACAATGGTACACTCAGTAAAGTGGACTCTTCAAAGGTTACCTTGGAAAAAAGGGCAGATCTTCTTCAACAAGCTGAAGTTCGTGTGTGTGCTTTTGATATAGAGACAACCAAGCTTCCTTTGAAGTTCCTTGATGTCAAATATGACATGATAATGATGATTTCACACATGGTGGATGGGCAAGTCTATCTTATTAAAAATAGAGAGGTAAAGACACTTGGCATTGTTTTATGCTCGTTGATCAGCCTATCCTTTGTTTTGAGATTTCTTTCATCTATGTTTTGGGATTTTTATTGTTTGTAGATTGATGTTGCATTGATTGTTATGAACATCGTTGCTCTTCTTTAGTTTTCCAATTCCTTTTCGTTTGTTTCCTGAGTGTGTAGGGGTGGGGCATTGAAGACTTGGAGTACACTCCAAAACCAGAATTTGAAGGAAATTTCAAAGTAGCAAATGTGCCAAATGAGGTATATCTGTCATTTACTGTTTACCCTAAGACTATAATTCTGAAAACAAGTATTGATCCCTTGGAAGTTTGCTATGTTTTCCAGACAGGGATTTTTAGGCGGTGGTTCAATCACATGCAAGAATTGAAGCCTGGGATTTATGTCACATATATTGCAGATTTCTTGAATAAATGCTTTACTGAATTGTTTATTGATATATTTTTTTTCTTCCATTGACTAAATTAATGTTTTAATGAATGAGTTTATGAATGGTTTTTTTAGCTGTTGAATGATTGAATGGTTTAATGAATGTTATAAAGAATGATTTAATGAAAGCATTTTTCAACTGTTGAGTGAAATAATTTGCATTGTAGATGCATTGTTATTTGCATTGTGAAATAGTGAAATAAATTGTTATTTGCAAGTATAGGCATTGGGTTTGGGGAGTTGAGAGTGATGTGGGGGGGAGGGGCCATAAGAGCTTCCACCTTCACGTGGTTGGTCCTGTTTAGTAGAGAATATTAAATTATTCTCGAAACAGAGAGGAGCTCAATGAATGGTAAGGAAGAATACATTAAAAAACATCTATTTATATATTTTTACTGTGTAATTTTCACTATTGCTATTTGACTCCTCCATTGGAACTTGTTACAGATAGCGTTGAGAAACATTTCCATAGTTAAGATGCAATAAATGGAGTTTTGATTAGATTGATGGCCTTATATACATAGTATTTTTGGTTATCCATGTTTTATCAGGTGATATATTCTTACTAATTATAATTTTTTGCTTACATAATTTATGTTAGATCATTATATTTTAAATTCCTTGATTAGATTAAGCAATTGAGTGTCATTTAATGTTGCTTGAGGATTTTAAAGAAATCGGTTACTATTGCTTGAGGATTTTAAAGAACTCAGTTACTTGAATTGAATTAGTAAATGATAGAAGTTATATAACATGTTTATATAAATGGTTGGGCATGATAGCTTTGGAGATAGATTGTTTGAATACTTGGTCAATTGTAGCAGGATGCATTTATTTTCGCAACACACTCATGTCTTCATTTTATGTTTTCAAGATGCTTTTGAACAAATAATGGCTTGTTTCTACATCATAAGTCCACATTCAATGTTTTCAAGATGCTTTTGAACAAAGAATGGCCTGTCTCTATATCATAAGTCTACATTCAACAGCCTTTGCAGCAACAGTTTTTATATACCAAAAAAATAACATTCATTCTTTACTTGTTTATGGATTTTCCAATCCTACAGATTCAAGATGTGGACAATGCTACACTCAATAAAGTGGACTTTTCAAAGGTTACCTTGGAAAATAGGGCAGATCTTCTTCAACAAGCTAAAGTTCGTGTGTGTGCTTTTGATATAGAGACAACCAAGCTTCCTTTGAAGTTCCCTGATGCCAAATATGACATGATAAGGATGATTTCACACATGGTGGATGGGCAAGGCTATCTTATTAAAAATAGAGAGGTAAAGACACTTGGCATTATTTTATGCCCGTTGGTCAGCCTATCCTTTGTTTTGAGATTTCTTTCATCTATGTTTTGGGATTTTTATTGTTTGTAGATTGATGTTGCATTGATTGTTATGAACATCGTTGCTCTTCTTTAGTTTTTCAATTCCTTTTCATTTGTTTCCCAAGTGTGTAGGGGTGGGGCATTGAAGACTTGGACTACACTCCAAAACCAAAATTTGAAGGAAATTTCAAAGTAGCAAATGTGCCAAATGAGGTATATCTGTCATTTACTGTTTACCCTAAGACTATAATTCTGAAAACAAGTATTGATCCCCTGGAAGTTTGCTATGTTTTCCAGACAGGGCTTTTTAGGCGGTGGTTCAATCACATGCAAGAATTGAAGCCTGGGATTTATGTCACGTATATTGCAGATTTCTTGAATAAATGCTTTACTGAATTGTTTATTGATTTTTTTTTCTGCCATTGACTAAGATAATGTTTTAATGAATGAGTTAATGAATGGTTTTTTCAGCTGTTGAATGATTGAATGGTTTAATGAATGTTATAAAGAATGATTTAATGAAAGCATTTTTCAACTGTTGAGTGAAATAATTTGCATTGTAGATGCATTGTTATTTGCATTGTGAAATAGTGAAATAAATTGTTATTTGCAAGTATAGGCATAGGGTTTGGGGAGTTGAGAGTGATGTGGGGGGGGGAGGGCCATAAGAGCTTCCACCTTCACGTGGTTGGTCCTGTTTAGTAGAGAATATTAAATTATTCTCGAAACAAAGAGGAGCTCAATGAATGGTAAGGAAGAATACATTAAAAAACATCTATTTATATATTTTTACTGTGTAATTTTCACTATTGCTATTTGACTCCTCCATTGGAACTTGTTACAGATAGCATTGAGAAACATTTCCATAGTTAAGAGGCAATAAATGGAGTTTTGATTAGATTGATGGCCTTATATACATAGTATTTTTGGTTATCCATGTTTTATCAGGTGATATATTCTTACTAATTATAATTTTTTGCTTACATAATTTATGTTAGATCATTATATTTTAAATTCCTTGATTAGATTAAGCAATTGAGTGTCATTTAATGTTGCTTGAGGATTTTAAAGAACTCGGTTACTGTTGCTTGAGGAATTTTTAGAACTCAGTTACTTGAATTGAATTAGTAAATGATAGATGTTATATAACATGTTTATATAAATGGTTGGGCATGATAGCTTCGGAGATAGATTGTTTGAATACTTGGTCAATTGTAGCAGGATGCATTTATTTTCGCAACACACTCATGTCTTCATTTTATATTTTCAAGATGCTTTTGAACAAATAATGGCTTGTTTCTACATCATAAGTCCACATTCAATGTTTTCAAGATGCTTTTGAACAAAGAATGGCCTGTCTCTACATCATAAGTCTACATTCAATAGCCTTTGCAGCAACAGTTTTTATATACCAAAAAAATAACATTCATTCTTTACTTGTTTATGGATTTTCCAATCCTGCAGATTCAAGATGTGGACAATGGTACACTCAGTAAAGTGGACTCTTCAAAGGTTACCTTGGAAAATAGGGCAGATCTTCTTCAACAAGCTGAAGTTCGTGTGTGTGCTTTTGATATAGAGACAACCAAGCTTCCTTTGAAGTTCCCTGATGCCAAATATGACATGATAACGATGATTTCACACATGGTGGATGGGCAAGGCTATCTTATTAAAAATAGAGAGGTAAAGACACTTGGCATTGTTTTATGCCCGTTGGTCAGCCTATCCTTTGTTTTGAGATTTCTTTCATCTATGTTTTGGGATTTTTATTGTTTGTAGATTGATGTTGCATTGATTGTTATGAACATCGTTTCTCTTCTTTAGTTTTCCAATTCCTTTTCGTTTGTTTCCTGAGTGTGTAGGGGTGGGGCATTGAAGACTTGGAGTACACTCCAAAACCAGAATTTGAAGGAAATTTCAAAGTAGCAAATGTGCCAAATGAGGTATATCTGTCATTTATTGTTTACCCTAAGACTATAATTCTGAAAACAAGTATTGATCCCTTGGAAGTTTGCTTTGCTTTCCAGACAAGGCTTTTTAGGCGGTGGTTCAATCACATGCAAGAATTGAAGCCTGGGATTTATGTCATGTATAATGCAGATTTCTTTGATTGGCCTTTCGTTGAACAACATGCTAAGCACCATGGAATGAAAATGAGTGATGTATGTTAATTTTCTTACCTAATATACTAGCATCTTATGCTTGTTGATTGTTGCTGGATTTTCGCTCAATTCTATGTTTAATTGGAAAAGGAGTTTATTATTTAGTGTATTACAATGAATGTATTGATCCATAGAGTGGACATCTCAGGGCCCCAATGTATACTGTGTTCTTAAATCCTTTAGAATTTTTTCTCTACCTCTTAAAATTCCTGCATTGTTTTGCAACCAAGGATAGGTTTTTGACCATCATTATAAATTTTGACCCCTCTATTATCTAACCACTTCATTTAGTAAGAATGATCTGTGCTTACCTTGGTTGTTTGGAATTTGCAAGAGTGAAGTTAAATATCTACTGTACATTATTAATAATGATTTAAGGTAACATACTCTATTGTTTCTTTGTCTCTTTGCTATATGAAGTGGTTATGTATTTGTAGGATTCAATCTTATTCTATATCCCTTCCTTAAGCAAAGTATTGAATGCCTCTTGGTCATCAAGTTTATTTCTGTTATTTTTTTATCTTAGTTGTTTCCTTTGGTCCCCTCTGTTTAGAGACTCTATAGGTTCAGTGTCCTCCATCATCACTTATTAAGATTGGGGATGTAAAGCACTCTTTGCATGAGAGCTCTTTCTTATACAGGGAGAAACTTATGCAGATACTTATACAATTAGCACAATGCATATGAAGGATAAACACACTTCTTTAGACCCATTTCATCTTAATCATGTTATAAAAGGCCACCCTTTAGAAATTTAGTCAGGGACACAGATAGTGTATGGGGACTGCTTCATTCCACTTTCCAACTAATAGTCTCACCCAGAGAAGCACTACATTGTGTTCAACTAGGAAAACTTGATTGCAAGCAACCTTTCTCCGACTCTCTCGAAAGCCAAGTCACATAGGCCATTTCTAAGTGGGTAAGTTGGAACATGCGGGCATGGGATTACGTGACCTTTGTACATGTGGTTCACACTACCTGAGTTACTCGAAGAAGTGTGTAGGCAGAAGTTGTGTTGTAATCACCTACCCTTAGCACATGTAATGTCTCTAGTTAAGGAACATTCTCTTAAAGTGTCCATGGATTGGTTAGATTGGA
The DNA here is from genome assembly GCA_001517045.1 of Pseudotsuga menziesii. Classification (NCBI taxonomy): domain Eukaryota; kingdom Viridiplantae; phylum Streptophyta; class Pinopsida; order Pinales; family Pinaceae; genus Pseudotsuga; species Pseudotsuga menziesii. The sequence goes on from LPNX010803592.1 coordinate 189,997, forward strand.
CTTTGTCTTGTTAAGTGGTCCACTTGTAGACCTAGTACAAGGTTTGCTTGTAATTACTCTCTTCTTTATTCCATAAATAGAAAGGAGGGTGCTTCTCTTGAGGATATTGGGTTTTCTATTTTGTGAAAAGTAAAGCTAAGAGTAAAGTACTTGTGATAACTATATGTGCAAGGATGAAATATATACTTGACATAGAATCCTCTAGTTTGCTACCAGGCTTCCTTCAGTGGTCAAATTCTAGGTTAAAATCATGTGGCCGTAAGTGAAATCTTTGGATTTTTTTTAAAATCCATCAACAGGCGTCGCTTTTTCGACGTTCTTCCGACACTTCGGTAAACCTATCCAACGGTCGTGTCATGAGTTCGACGCTTCCGCCTGTCGGACGACCAACGGTTAAAGTGTCGGACTGCGTCGGAAGGCTGACTCTTCTAGTGTCGGAGTGCATCGGCTTTCCGACAGTGTCTGGATTAAAAACCGACGACACCGCCATTACTCTGACCGACACGTGTGTCCGACAGTTTATACAATTTTGGTTGGCACTTCGGAAGGAAAAACGGTCGAATATGTGACACAATGGTCTGTCGGATCTTTGAACCACATTAGCACACTGTTGAAGATCCGACGTTACACCACCAACGCCAAAAAAAAGTGCATGTGTCGAAAATGAGACAGAGAAGTGTCGAATTTCAGACATGCAAGGTGTCGGATTTTGGGTTGAAATTATGTTGTGACACTAGAGTGTGGGGAACACATATAGAGGTTAATTGCAACTGACTGCATTTTCATGCATCAGTTTATGTGCCTCTAAGACCAATCCTTACAATTTAGGATCCACTGGGAGTGTCGACACCAACCTCCTTCAGTTGTTGGTAGTTGGTAACTAATTAAGCTAAGTTATGCTTCGTTACAGTCAATTAGATGTCCTCCAGTTCAGTTAGCGACAGTTTTGCATGGCTGCATGGAGTTATGTGCCTATTCTCACCTATCTCATCAGTTTAACTGATTGAGAGACTGAATTAGACAACTGGAGTTAGACTAGTTAGCTCCGATAGTGATTTAGACACTTCTAGTTAGCCATGCAGTCAAATTGAGTTGGTAGATTCGAATCATATCCACATGATTTGAATTGTCCTTTGTGTAACGCTGTTGTATATTGCTGGGAAAAATGAAGTTTATATTGTAATTATATTAAGTAATTCTTATCCATTTTTTGTGAAATTTGTCTTGTTCAGTGTGTATTTTTCATTCCATTACACTACATAATAATACAACAATTCAATTACACTTATTGCCTGAAGATCAATGGCACAATAATTTCACATTACTCTCCTAAGGTTGGTTTCCTAGTAAAGAAGTTATTTGAGGGGTTGATTGAGTTGTTGCATTATTGGATTTCTCTACTTATCAATGTCATTCAAGAGTATTATTATGTTAGTATCTTATCAAACCATGTATAAAGCAAAGGATGCTTCACCTCTTTCTGATTGGTTTGTGACTCTAGTATCATTTCCATTTTTAGTCTGTTTTAGACAATGGAGCCTTAGGTTGTGGTGGCATTGCTTGGGGACACACAATCTTTGCGAAGCAAGGACTATGATGCCCCCTTCCACTAATTAGGATAACATGATGGTTAGTGGCCTATCTAAACCCATAGGCTAGAGCTAGTGAAGATAAGGGGGTCACCATTACTGTCACTTAACTTAAAAATGATGGTTTATTTTCTAAAAGTGAATAATAACATTTTGGATGGTATTGGTGTGTTCAATGAATTGACCATGGTATGGATTCATGAGAAAGATTAAAGGAGGGGAAACACTAGAGTTTTTGTTATGGTTTGGAAAAATTCTTCCACTTGAGTTTGGTTTTGACGGTGAGAAATCCACCCTAGCTAGACAAGGGGGAAATCCTCTTGGGTTTTTTGATCAAGATTCATTTGGTGATTTGTCGTCTATTTGTGGTAGAGAGATCCACTCGGGCGATTTTCTTGAGGGGGCCGATTTCGTCTCATTGCTGGGGAATATCTTTCTTGTTTGGGACAAATCACTCTTGCTAGGGTCACATTGTAGTCTTGCTTGAAGGTAGATCGAATCTCTCGCTCCAGAGGCTGAGACACTTCTTCGTTGATCATTGGCATTAGAGGAGAAATTGTGGCACTCATGGGTTCATGGGAGGTTGATTAGGGAAGAGACCAATCCCTTTTCTTGTGGTTGCGAGTTAGGGAGAATGTTGAAGCACTTGGAGAAGGCCGAGGGTTTAAAGGGCTGACCAAGGTGGTAAGTTGAGAATCGTAAGGTTGTGGGAAGAGTCTGAGCTTGAAACCAGCTTGAGGAGGCTCGTGAGGGACTGAGGAGAATCGTGAGCAGTCGAACAGATTGTGGGGGCATGTAGAGAAGGTAGAGGGCGAAAGGAGCAAGCCAAGGGGCTCTTGGGAAGAGCTGAGGAGTCTAGGCAAGTTATCAAGTTGATTGGAGAGCGATGTGTCATTGAGAGCAAGTCGAAAGGTTGAGGATCGTGACTATTACAACATGAAAGGGCCAAAACCACTTAAGAAGGACAAATTGTTTTGAGAGAAGGTTTGAGGCAGGCATGGTTTCCATTATATGAGCCTTGGCCTATTCCAGGTTTTTGTTTTTTTTGTTATGCGTATTGTAGCTGCCATAGAAGCCATTAGTTGTTGGTGATCTCATTCATAATAAAATTCCATGTTGGCTCTTCTATGTCATACTTGCCATGTGTTTCTGAAAATGTATTATTTAGCATGCTAAATGGTTCAAGAAAGAGTATAAATCAATGTAACGCAAATTGTTTGACATAATTACATAACCAAATTAGAAATTTTCCTATAATTACATTGGGGATCTTACACAATGCCTACCTAGTTTCTTGGTTCTTCCATCATTTAATTCCCGTAGGGATGAGGTTCTCCCTATCTTTTCTATCTTGTTTCTTCCCGTCTAAGAGCGCTTATTCGTAAGCATCCTTTCCTCTAAACGCTAGGGAATCCATTTGATGCATTCCTTTTGATACAGTAGGCATTGAACCTAAAAAACACCACCGCAAATTTCCATCAATCAATCAATCGCTCACTCAAGAATTACTCACCAATTTTCGTCGCCCACTATGGTCGAGTCGTTGTCGGTGCATCCTATTTGACTATTTATAAACTCAGGGTTTCTTTGTTTGTTATATATAATTAATAACCATAGCTTTGGTGTGAGTCAAAGGTGCGGAGCATCGTATTAGTTACTCTCATAGGAGCACCGTATTCATGTATCAGTCTCGGTAGCGGTTTATTTGAACTTTAAAAGTTTAATGCACTGAATTCTCATTTTGATTGGTTTTATATTTTTAGGGTTGTCGCATACGCTGGATCTTCTATGAATTATTTATATATGTAATTACCCTTTTCCATAATCAAGAAAATAGGAGATTGCATCTGAGCATTATGAGGTTTGCCTAACCATAAGGAGGGTAAGGTAGAATTTCACCAAAATTAGAAGTGTTACTCCCAACTATGACCACGGCCTCGAGAGTAACTAAACTAACGTACATCTACTGATTGGGATGTCAATTTTACACGACCAACCTTGGTTGTTCTTGAGATTTTCTCAATGTTTTCAGTGACTTTTTCTTCAAATTATTTATATATGTAATCATGCTTGATCCCATGATGTTGCTTCTCTCTCTATATTTCTGTTTCTATCCCCGCATGGATGGATGGGGAAGCAAACGACGACTTGCATGTGTAATATAACTAGCTATAGTTCTGAGCCAGGATCAAACTCTTGTTTTTGAATATGATGCTATTAAATTTGAGCATAAACTTACCTGATTTTCTTGAACTAACAAATAAGCATTGTCATTGTATTACAAAGAAATTGTGTTCCAAGCCTTTCAAATGTTGAAAAGCAGTTTCCAAGAATGATTTATATATGTAATTATGTTAGATTCGATATGTAAGAAAACTGGAATAACACTAGATTCAGTGTGATTAATTTTCTATTCATTCTTTATATATGTAATTATGCTAGTTGCACGGAATTAGACAATCATGGAAACTGCCATGAATTTCAAGCTTGAAGTAAGTTGAGAAGGGGAAATTAGAGAGGGGTTGTATATGAAACATTCAAATTTCCTGGTAATTAACTGAGTCGGATAAACTTACAAATGCTTAAATCACCATCTTATTTTATATTATTTTTGTAATTTAGCATCATCGATTGAGTACCCAACCAGAACAGTTATTGATAATTGATCACTTATGTCCTTTTCAAGGCCGAGAAGAGGCTCTGCCTTACTCTCTCAGAAGAAACAACATTGCATAGTAATAGTGTTTTGATGAAAAAATTAGGAAAGATAAAATGTATGATGAAGATGGGTTATGGTAATAAGATTTATCTTCATTTAACAATAAATTTATGGTGGTCATTCCAAGGAAGGTATGTTGATTTCATTCTATCTTAAAAAAAATGCAATTTAAATAACATGTGGGTGGACAACTAGTTAGGAAAAAGATTAATGGCAAATTATTGTGCATAGAGCATGTTGTACTATTGCTTTGCCCATTGTATTAGATTAGAAATAGACTACTGTAGTTTCAAGGCTAGCTGGTACTCACTTCGTTATCCATTTTTTTTTTCATTAATCATGGTTAGTTGCAAATTCTATAAGAAAACGATATCTTGGCATTAGTCTCTAAAATTTTTTAATCCTAAGCAAATATTATTTTTCAAATTTGAAAATTGAGTTTATGCTCAAGATTATAGAAGCCATGAACTTAATTTTCTTGGAAGTAGAATATAACATGCCAATCTCGACCTCATTTCGCTTGGACACATGACAAAGAATGGCAATTAGATCACTTCAACCTTACGAAGAACAACCCACCCACACATGTCCAAAGCCATGCAATGAATCATTTTAAGCATCCTCCACGTACTCTCGTAATGGTTGTAGTAATGCTTCTTCGATAGGGTTGGTTTGTAATGTAAGGTTTTACATTGTCCTTGTCAGAAACCCAATGGATTTAATCATCGAAGCTCTCAATGAAGAGGGAACATCTCAGCAGTCTATAAATACATATCTAAGGCTCTATATTTTTCTGATTTCTATTCTGTAATTGATTTCGTCTTATATCGAACTATTATATCATTTATGCTTGCATACAATTAGTGGGGGACATTTTATTGGTTTGGAAGGACATCTCTAAGCCCCTGCATTTTTCATCTTGCTCATTCTATAATTGATTTCATCTTATATCATTTATGCTTGTATACAAATGGTGTACTTCATATGGGTCTGGAGATATAAATAGTGTAGTAATGTGGGTGTGGAGATATTATTTATACATCGGTCATAAATAATAAAAATATTCTGTCTTCCTTAAATAAAAAGATGTGTCTTTTGGTTTGAATCAAATCAATGGCTATATATAGGACACACCAAAGCTGATAGCTTCCTTAACTACAATAAAGTCTGCATCTTGACAGATTTGATCCCTATTTGAATCTATGCTAACCTCATCAATGAATTAACATTCACTCTTTAAACTATTCTAACAACGACCAACTTTTTAATAGAGTAATCAAATGTCTGAAATGATAAGATCTCCATTTAGAATAATAATTGAACACCCTTTGCATCTTACATGTATCCAACCATGTATTACATTGCATCACTTTGATTTCCTCAATCTTTGGAAGATTCATATGAAGGTTGGGTTAATCCACAAATACTGTAATCATCTTAGTTACTTAGCCCAACATAAATGTTTGTGAAGAAAATCTCTATTTTTTTCGATCATGCTACCATCCAGATTTAGATTAATATCTTGGTGTCATATTATTGATATTATGCAAGGAGGACTATCTGGAATTTGTTTATATATGTTTCGGAGAAGTCACTGATTCTGTAAAAAAATGATAATCAATAAGCCCAATATATTTTCCTTTCTTGGCTATGAATCGTGATAGAAGCATCATAGCTCTTAAGTGCTACTCAATTCCAACAGGCCATTGCAAGACATGAAATTCAACATGAGCCATATCTTGTTGGACATTACATGCTACCATCCCCTGCAGCAACTATGAAACTGTATAAAGATAAGCATCTGGTACATTACATGGGAAAATTTATGTATACAGCATCTCCTTCTCCCATGACCACTACGTGATTAGATTATCATATGGTATTTATAGGCCATGGAAAATGGATCGTTTGGCCTAGTAATTTTGGTCTCTCACAAACACATGATGAGACATAACGACTGCTCAAAGAATGATGGATTTCAAAATCGGGTGATGAGCTCCATTCACTTTTTCATACCTGGTAAGAACCCCTTTTATGTTAAATGCCTTGAAAACAAGCTTCTTAGTGTACTTATATTTGGGGGCTGTTCCAATGTAATGTGATAGATCATGGGCTCATGCTAGCCCTTGCTTACAGATAATCAGAGTCGAAAGATATAACAATCATTTAATTTTATAATCCTTAACCACTACTCAACCAGTTATGCAGAGGATGCTCCTGTTACACAAACTAATTCTTATGCAAGAGATTACTGAACAATTGTTTCCGTTTGGGTTGCAAGTATCAGGCTATCTCTCTCTTTCTATATTTTGTATTACTATTAGAAGATTTGTGTGTGGCAAACCACAATAGTCATGGCTCTTCAGAGCCCATATTACCTTCTAATAGAAACACAATTTTCTATGAGGCCTAAAGGCCTTTCTCATTCTTGACTATAGTGATGCTAATTTTGCAATGTTTGCTTGAAACATATAAAAGTGGAGCGAGATGGCATCCTGGTTGGACAAATGGTAAGTCATTGGACAATCCTTCTGCCCTAATGCTATTGCACATTTCCTTTAAGTGCATGGGAGTTGATGATGAATTTTTTTAATGGCAGCAAAATATCCAAGGATTTGGTTTTGTACTATGGGGTTTCCAAGAATTGTTGGAATATATTCAACAATGCTACGGAAACCCTGTTGCTGTGGTGATAGAGTGCGATCAATACTAATGTTTTCCAATTTTTAAAGTTCTATATTAAACACAAATGAATTATGTTTACAATTATGATTGATTCACAAATGGCCTGCAAATAAATAGGTTTTGTACTAACAATTGGTTTGCAGGCATGACACTAGCATTAGAAATAGTCTACGTTGAACTTGTTGGAGAGGAATAAGTGTTCCTTCATCATAGATAGACATTTCTAATGTGTTCAGTTCCTTTAGGAAATTTTGGGACCTTTTGTAATTGTAGGCTCGAATGGATCTTGTCATCCGTTTTCCATGTGATTACCTCTAGGCTTTAATGCTTTTATAATCTAAAAGTCTTTTAGATTCTTCAAAATCACATAACGAACAAGCAATATCTTAGAAAAGTACAAAGTTGTTGCTGTAGTGAGAGGATTCAAAGCATATTATATGACTTTTAGAACTGGTACAAGTTTTGATTTGAATTTGAATGGTTGGATTGGTGCAACATTGGTGAATTCAACAACAAATGATTGAGACCAAACTTCATCCATTATGTATGTACCTTCCAGATTCTACAGTTAGTAAATTTTCGTCACACTTCGTCTTCGTCCAATAGATTTGTGGCTTTCATCACATCTGTTGCTTAATCAAAATATAAATTTCCTCCAAATTGCGACTCACAAACTGAGTGACTTCCTAAAAGCTCTCAAGTCTCCTTAAAACTATGGCTCTATATAAAAATTTGAGCTTGTTCAAATCTACGCAAATTGAATCCCTTCAAATCTGCACAAATTGAATCTCTTGAAAGCTGCACAAACAGAGTTCCTTCAAATCTGCACATGCATCCACAATTTTTCTTTTTAACACCTTTTTTTTCTCAGTCACTAATGCTTCTGTATTGAATAGGTTGTGGATTGTACATCATGTCGTGTATAGAAACGATGCATGGGAATGTTGAAGTCAGCTTTGGAAGGACCATTGTAATCTTCCATGTGCACCACACTAGCAGAATTCAACCAAATCAGGCCTTCGTGTACGGATATTTGGCGGGGATTTCAATTCGGCTGAATTTTAGCTCAATTTTGGATTTGTATTAGTGAGCTGAAATTTTTGCATACAGCTTCGCCCTTTTAATTTGTCGAAACATATGAGAGGATGTGCACTGTGGAAGCCAATTTCTTGGTTGGTGTTGCTTCTGTGTTAGTCACATTTGGAAGAGGGGGCGTCGAAACTGTGTTGAGACCACAAGTTGTGACTTATTAATCTTCTACAAAACCTGTCTAGAAAGCATTGCATAAAAGGTTCAATCCACCAGTTTAAAAGATTAAAAAAGAATACCAAAGCATTCATTAATACATATACAAATTCATTTCAATTAAGCGTTTTTAACCATGGAGGTTGTATCAAAGCATTCATTAATATATATATACAAATTCATTTTAATTATGATTTTTTTAACCATGGAGGTTGTGTCTTAATTTCTTCTTATCCATCTAAATGTTTAATAAATTCCATGTTCAAGATAAAATGGATCCATACTTATTTGGTTAGTGGGAAAAAATCATTACAATTTGTCAATGACATGAATTTACACATGAAAATATCAGATATAGCTCCTTGTAATCCTGAACTTTTGTCATGATTTTGAATGATATACAATGCTAACCATAAAAACATGAATAGTGTATTTGCATATTAAAATCTAATATCTATCAAGGCTTCTAAGGAAAAGAAAAAATTCAGTGCTCCAAAATTCTCCATACAACCAAGTGTTCAACTGGTCTTTCAATTGGAGGTACTTCATTTGATCTTTTTGAGTATCCTCAATAGAGAGTGTTATCACTTCTACTCTGGTGTTTTGTCCCTCAACTCTGAGGAAATTTTCCATTACCTTTGAACAACCATAGATTCTTATTTTTTCAAGTGTTTTCAAATTGAAAAAACTCTTGGGCAATATTTTCAATGCTTGGCATTCCATGACTGTAAGTATTTTAAGGGAAAGCATTGCTCCCTGCTCTATTTCTGGGAACTCTTCTAACTTCTCTAATTCAACAAGTGAAAATATTTCCAACAAAGGAAATGCCCTTGGATCACCAAATTCATCAGGAAACTTCCTTAACTTTGAACATTTAACTATCTGCAGTCGTCTTAAACTTCTTAGTTTATGCAACTGTGAAAGTTCTTCTAACATTTCACAGTTGAAAAATTTAAGAATGGTCATATTTTGGAAATTGCAAAATTTGTTCTCTATTTTTACTAAACGAGGACATTCCAGTGACAGCCTACTTAACATTAACATATTAGTCAGATCATGTGGTAGGCTTTGCATCTCTGTGAGTGTTAAGTCAAGGTTGTCCATTTGAGTCATAGCCCCCAATATGCCCTCAGGAAAAATGTCCCCATTGTTTTTTAGCAGTAATGTTTTAAGCTGCTTTAAACTGGCCAAATTGTGAATGGAGGCCACTTTTTTGGATCTCTTGTGTTCACCTTCTCTTTTCCATAGAGTTTCACTTCCATACATCAATAAATAGTGCAAAGAGGTAAGCTGTGAGATAGTGCAAGGAAGGTGCTGTAAATCTTTACAATTGTCGAGGCACAGAAATTTCATGGATCTCAACTTATGAAGGTCAGATGGCAATTCTCTGATGCTAGAACAACCAAGATCAAGGATCTCTAGATTTATAAGATTTATAAGCGATGCAGGCAGTCTCTTGATGGGCATGTATTTTAACCTGAGGCACACTAGCTGTTTCAAACACCCCAGACTTTCTGGCAATGCCTGCACTGACGTGCAACTCAAATCCAAAACCTTAAGAGAGATCATACTTCCAATAACCCTCTTTGGAATTTTTGTTAAATTGAAATTTGCATGCATTAACAACGAACAGATTTCTGGAGCTAGAAATGACTGAGGAAGTGAACTCACTTGGTTGGCTGTCAAGAAAATACGAGTGCGTGCAGAGCATTCATTTTCGTTCAACTCTGTCAAACCCCGACCCACACGACAGTAGAAATTTTCTTCCTCCTCTGCAATTCGAATTCCCAAATCACGCAGGACGTCGTGCATCTTGAACAAGTATACATGCCCATCAACGTCTCGCATGATCGGTTCAATCAAGCAACGATCTGCCAAAAAGTCGAGGTAAATCCTTCCCATCTCAAATGGGTCACAGGAAATTTGATGGCGATCTTGCAGCATCGTTTTGGGAAGTAGTCTTTCTCCTATCCACAAAG
>LPNX010803592.1:200402-216943 GCA_001517045.1 Pseudotsuga menziesii
TGTTGTTGATGAGTACTGCCCGCCATTGCCCTCCCTATTACTTTTAATGCAAGGGGAAGCCCTTCACACTTCTCACAAACAACCTTGGCCTTTTCTTCATCGACGTTTGAGGGCGGATTCCCATTATTAAAGGGAAAAGCATGATAAGTAAATAACTTCCAACTGTCATCTTCAGTCAAGTCCTCCATTGTTATTGTGTGCTTCTCTGCAAGTCCCAGTTTTAACAGTGCGCTCCGATTCCTCGAACTGACAATAACTTTGGAGTTAGGGTGGTCTCTTACAGGTCGAAGTATGCCCAATCCGTCCAACAATTCCATAGCATTCTCTCCCCATATATCATCTAAAAACAAGGAAAAACTCCTACTCTGCTGCAATGCTTCATTCAACCATATTTTTACATCTTCTTCGTCCATATTTTCACCCAAATCTACATTTTTTTGTCTGGCTACTTGTGTACAGAGTTCATCCCTAAGATTTTTAAGTAACGGACTTTGCGAAACAGTCAGCCAAAGCATTAATCCGTCGACGAAACGATTGCGTACCTTTTGGCTGTTGAAGAGTTTCTTGAGAAGCAGAGTTTTTCCGGATCCGCCCTTTCCAAGAATGCCAATGTTCTTGGCCTCTGCATCATCTAACACCAACTTGTCCAGTTTTTCAAGGGCTTTGTCTTGTCCCACTATAAGGGGTTCATCGATCAACTTCGTCCTCGCGGTGCCCGTTGGAGCATGAGCGCTGGCTTGGGCAATGCTTGCAGAACTCGTTGATGCTGAAGCCTGCATGTGAGCTTCCACCGTTGCTGTCATTTTCCCGACATGAGCTACTAGCTCCTGAATTTGGGCAATGACAACCAAATCAGAGGATTGTAGATGCCGGGTGATATTTGAAATCAAACCGGTGATCTTTTTGCTCATCTTATAACGAAGAATAACGTTATACGTTGGTATAGTACAGTGTAGTGCCAGTTCTGCTGCTTCTTTGAGAAGAGCATCTGACGTTTGAAACCATCTGTTAACAGCTGAAGCCTTATCTTTGTCCATGTTCAATGCCCGTCTGCGTTGCTGAATCTGCAAGATGATAGGCTCGATCATCATTAACTTTTCCTTTAAAGCGTTCAGCTCTTTCTTGCAGCGACAGGCAATGTTAATGTGCTCAAATATCCGGTCGATTGCCATTTGCAGGCCAGCACCAATAAGTCCAGAGGCAAAACCAGGATCGGGCATGATATGATACAGACGGTGGAAGTAATTTATGCAATTCTTCCCAAAACTACACCCTTTTCTGAGAAAGATATGCAGTCTCTAGAGTCTCCAGTGAAAATTCCTTCACATGAAGGACAGTTTTAAATTTATAAAACTGTGTTTAAAAATGACACTGAAAATACAGAAAATACATGTACATGGCCAAAAAAACCATAAGACTATATCATAACTTTTGTGATCCACAATCCAAAACAGTCCCAGGGACATATAAGGACAGTTTTAAATTTATAAAACTGTGTTTGAAAATGACACTGAAAATAAGGAGTGGGATATGGGCTAACCAAAAGGCCCCGTTTTCTTCAATCCAGATTTTTACAAAACCGCTTCACTCCCCCAGCTGCGGTCGTTGTCAACTTGTTGGGCCCCACTGCCGCCAGGCCTGACATCTCGATGTTCATATCAAACTGTAGCGTAAGGAAAATTTAATGCCTTTCATCCACTTCCCCATCTCGAATTCATTCAACATTTTTCTGAGTTCATGTTCAAATTGAATTCCCTCATCCTATGTGCGCGCTTTCAGGTATAATACCTAATTTAAGAATCGGAGTATCAGAGAGAGGAGTCCGGCAAACCAATCCAAAAATTATTGTGCGCCGCGGATGGATTGGTATATGCATAACCCAAGCTGTCAAGAGCCAAACGCATTCAAAGGTGAACGCCAAAGAACGCACAATGAAATCGAGTTTCATTACAAGAAGAAAATGATCAAAGGGTTGGAATTACTTGTACAGAAGGGAAACGAGGTGGGCATTTGAGTTGTTCTTGTCCATAATTATTTTCTTTTATTTGCATTACTAAAAAAATGAAGCACTCTCGCGAAGTGCCAATCAGAGTCCAAATGCTGAAGCCCACACAAACAGTAGGCCAAGAGAATCCACGGGTCAACACCAGCAAATATAAATAGGAATGCCCAGGTCATCTATAGCCCGCCAAGGGAGTCATTGATAGCAAATGTCAAAGTTTATGCTGAAGACATGATCCTTGTTAGCTTGAGTTGCTAATCTCCATCGTTCGTGAAATAGATTAAATGAAGAAATACCTATGTTATGCTAATGCACAAATGGGTTTGTAATACCGGAAATAATTTATATTGGTAATGCCCGCCTATTAATTACTTATGCTTGGCATTCTTTTCAATAGATGAGGCAGAGTATTTGATGGCAAAGGGTTTTGGTAAGGATATGTTTTTTTTAAATATTTCTGAAGATGGATGCAGTTACAGTCAGGTCTTCAAATATGAATAAAATATAAAGTAAAAGTCTTGACAAGTTATGAAAGACCTGCCTGCAGACGCAACATATTTTTTTTTATGAAAGTTATGTCCCTGGTCACAAATCTTTTTCATTATCATGATTCAAAGGTCTTAGAACATGCCTCTATGTGCTTGACTAGAGTTGCATGGTCATTTGCATCTTTTTCTGACAAGCTAGATGTGTTTTGCAATTATGGATTGGTTGGACAGGTGACAAATTCATTTTGAGGAAAATAAATTTCTTTGACAAAACAGCTGCAGCGTGTTCATAATAGATGCCAAAATGTAGCATGCCATGGGATAACATGCCCTTTCCAGGTTCTCAATGCCTTCACAAAAACAATAAGCTCTTCCATACTAGGGATAGCATGCCCTTTTTCCTCAAAATAATACATGTTTTAGAGTTACCATATAGTCAATGGTAATTGAATGCCTATGAGAGGGAGTCATTATATTATTATGTTGTTTTGTTATGTGGATTTACTCAAATTTTTAATGACAAATAGTTTGGACAATAAGCTATTATATACAACTAATGACAAATAGTTTGGACAATAAGCTATTATCTACAATTGTTTTGTAACTTTTTACATTATTAATTATGAAAATAGTCACCTTTGTAAATATGTATTATTTTTGTAAGTAATATGAATGCAACTAGTACCACATTGCTTAAGCTAATATACATTGAGAAGTGTATCAGTAGTAATTAAACAATAAAGAAATACATGTATTTTCCTCAGTATGTATATATATAATATGTTTATTTCTTTTACTTCTTTGGATTTTTATTTTTATTTTATATATATATTTTAATAAAATTTAAATACATATACAATCATTTATTTTCAAAACTGTGAAAAACTATTTATATTTTAACATACAAATAAATTTTAATATTTTAATTTGATAAGTTTAATCTCTCAATATCAATGTGCATATGACTAGATTTTAAAACTTGAATGTACGAGTTAAGTTGTAATCCACAATCTACTATAATTTTTCAAAACATTGCTTTTGATAACCCTTCTTTCAGAGATCTCGTCTTCTCTTTGTTGAACAAATATAATCACGAAAGTTGAGGCTAGAAGGCTGCCAAAAAAATGTAATTATTTTTATTGAGACACAAAGTCTATTTAATAGATAAAAGAAAATCACTGAAATCGAGGCATTTACAATATAATTGTGGAAGACACACTGCCTAAACATGAATTTTCATTGTGAGAATGATTTTGTTCATGTTCCAGATTACCCGGAGAATGATTTTGTTCTTGTTAAAGATTACTCGGAGCTGAATATCGATGTCACATATGTGTTCCAAAGCCAAATTGATGGAATACCATTCATTTACCGAGTATTGTATACTTCTAAGAAGATATTAGTTGTTTTCTTTGCAATAGTATAACTTGTGAAAATAAAATTTAGGTGAATAGAATATGTTCCTCATCAAATCTGTTGTAGTATTTCAGTACAAATGTTGCTCAATCACATCAAAAGTTGTAATATTTCACAAAAGTTGTAATATTTCAATGCAAGCAAACACAGTGTTCACCTCAATATGGCAGTCTTCACCTTAACACGACATATTAACTTTTGGCTTGGGCCTTCTATATTAAAACAATGCCTTTATACAAATGCAAAATACATTTTATTTTGTCTTACATCAAAAGTTATAATATTTCAGTGCAAACAAACGCAGTCTTCACCTTGCCTTAATATGGTAGTCTTCACCTTAACATGACATATTTACTTTTGGTTTGGGCCTTCTATATTAAAAAAATGCATTTATACAAATGCAAAACACATTTTATTTTGTCTTTTTACTTTTGGCATGCAATACTCTTGCTCTTGTACATATTATTAAAAATTATATGAAAAAAGTTTTGGCGTTTTGGATGAAAATGAGTTTACATTACCAAACAAAGAAGATCGGAAGTGGGATTTTCTTTTTTAATTTTAATTTTAATTTGTTGTTTATCTTGGTTTTGAATGTATAAAAGAATTTATTACTTTAGAGTAAGCATATTGAGCAGAGCACCAAGATCAAGCAAGTGATAAAATCCTAAATTTTCTTATTGGATTCAGTGGAAGTCAAATAATAGAATCTTTAAGTTAAGGAAGGGCTGATTAGAAAATAAATAGTTGCTTTTGAGTTTCAAAGTGTGTTCTAAAAAACAATGATTCTTAATTTTTACCTAATCTCTTGGCATATATGTAATACAGCCACTTGTGATTGATCGATAAGTTATTAAATTAAAAAATGTTATGAACCTGTATCAGTTTATAAATTAAAAAAACACATGTAATCAATTTATAAATTAAAAGAAATCAAACATGTAATAAATTTAATAGAAAATAAGGCGCTGAAATGCTTGAGGAAAAGGAATGAACTTTTTTATGTCATCTATAAAAAAAATCATGTTTAGACAGTGTGCCTTCCACAATTATATTGCAATTGCTTCGATTTTAGTGATTTTCTTTTGTCTATTAAATGGACTTTGTATCTCAATAATAAAAAAATTACATTTTTTGGCAGCCTCCCATACAGTGCCTCAACTTTTGTGATTATCTCTGTTCAACAAAGAGAAGACGCGATCTCTGCATCCTCCCATACAATGCCTCAACTTTTGTGATTATCCTTGTTCAACAAAGAGAAGACGTGATCTCTGCATCCTCCCATACAATGCCTCAACTTTTGTGATTATCTCTGTTCAACAAAGAGAAGACGCGATCTTTGCATCCTCCCATACAATGCCTCAACTTTTGTGATTATCTCTGTTCAACAAAGAGAACACGCGATCTCTGAAATAAGGGTTATCAAAAACAATGTTCTGAAAAATTATAGTAGATTGTGGATTACAACTTATTGGTACATTGAAGTTTTGAAATCTAGTCATATGCACATTGATATTGAGAAATTAAACTTATCAAATTAAAATATTAAAATTTATTTGTATGTTAAAATATAAAGAGTTTTTAATAGTTTTGAAAATAAATGATAGTATATGTATTTAAATTTTATAAAAATATATATAAAATAAAAAAAATTCCAAATATAGATTTTGAAGTAAAAAAAAAAAATATATATATATATATATATATATACACACACCGAGGAAAATACATGTATTTATTTATTGTTTGAATACTATTAATACACTTGTCAATGTATATTAACTTAAGCAATGTGGCACTAGTTGCATTCATATTTGTTAGTTACAAAAATGATACATATTTATAAAAGTCTAAATTAATAATGTAAAAAGTTACAAAACATATGTAGATAATAGTTTATTGTCCAAACTATTTGTCATTAAAAAATTGAGTAAATCCACATAACAAAACAACATAATAATACAATGACTCCCTCTCATATGCATTAAATTACCATTGACTATATGGTAACTCTAAAGCATGGATTATTTTGAGGAAAAAAGGCATGCTATCTTGTGGCATGCTACATTCTTGTATCTATTATAAAGACGTTGACGCTATTTTGTCAAAGAAATTCATTTTGTGACTTGTGCAACCAATCCACAATTGCAAAACACATCCACCTGGTCATAAAAAGATGCAAATGACCATGCAATTCGAGTCAAGCACACGGAGGCATGTTCTAAGACCTTTGAATCATGATAATGAAAGACCTTTGAATCACGATAATGAAAAAGATTTGTGATCAAGGGCATAACTTTCATAAAAAATATGTTGCGTCTGCAGGTAGGTCTTTCATAACCTGTCAAGACTTTTACTTGATATTCTATTCATATTTGAAGACCTAGCTGTAACTGCATCCATCTTCAGAAATATTTAAAAGATTCATATCTTTACCAAAACCCTTCGCCATCAAACACTTTGCCTCATCTATTGAAAATAATGCCAAGCATAAGTAATCAATAGGTGCACATTACCAATATAACTTATTTCTGGTATTACAAACCCATTTGTGCATTAGCATAGCATAGTTATTTCTTCATTTATTCTCTTTCACTAACGATGGAGATTAGCAACTCAAGCTAACAAGGATCATGTTTTCAGCATGAACTTTGACATTTGCTATCAATGACTGCCTTGGCGGGTTATAGATGGCATATCAAAATTAAACATACACCCGAGTATTCCTGTTTATATTAGTTGGTGTTGACCCGTGGATTCTCTTAGCCTACTGTTTGTGTGGGATTCAGCATTTGGACTCTGATTGGCACTTGGCCAGAGTGCTTCATGTGTTTCGCAATGCAAATAAAAGAAAAGAATTATGAACCAAGACAACTCAAATGCCCACCTTGTTTCCCCTCTGTACAAGTAATTCCAAGCCTTTGATCATTTTATTGTTTCCTTTCTGTACAAGTAATTCCAACCCTTTGATCATTTTCTTCTTGTAATGAAACTTGATTTCATAGTGCTTTCTTTGGGCTTCACCTTTGAATGCGTTTGTCTCTTGACAACTTGGGTTATGCATAGACTAATCCATCAGTCGCGCACAATAATTTTTGGATTGGTGTGTTAGACTCCTCTCTCTGATACTTCATTTCCTAAATTCTGTACTATACCTGAAAGCGCGTGCAGAGGATGAGAGCGTTCAATTTGAACCTGAACTCAGAAAATTGTTGAATGAATTCGAGATGGAGAGATGGATGAAAGGCATTAAATTTTCCTTACGCTGCAGTTTGATATGGACATCGAGATGTCAGGATTGGCGTCGGTGGGGCCGTGACAAGTTGACACTGACCGCAGCTGCAGTTTGATATGGACATCGAGATGTCAGGCTTGGCGTCGGTGGGGCCGTGAAAAGTTGACAACGACCGCAGCTGGGGAAGTGAAGTGGTTTTGTAAAAATTCGGTTGAAGAAAACGGGGCGTTTTGGTTAGCCCATATCCCACTCCCTGAAAATATATGTACATGGCCAAAAAAAACCATAAGACTATATCATAAGTCATAAGTTCTGTGATCCACAATCCAAAAACAGTCCCAAGGACATATAATGACTGCTAAAGAAAATGCAAAACTAATGTAACTAAGTTTTCAAACTTGTTCAGTACCTTGATGAAACATCCAAGTCATTTGCCACAAATTCAACTAGTAATGACCAATAAATGTAGCAAGAGTCAAAAGAGACTCAAAGTGCTTGAATCCACAGTGCTACCCTCAATAATCTCCTCCCAGCACATCAAAGTATGATCAAACCGCCACCAATATCGATGGCTCTCTTCAACAGCTCATCTGCCAGAGTGTTAAATTCCCTGTATATATGGTGGAAATGTAGAGAATTAAAGCAACCACAAAGATCCTTAGTACGTCCCAGCCAGTTATGTAGCTCGATACATTGTATAGAGTGAATACCTTGTGCCCTGTCGCAGATTGAAGAGGATGCCGACTAGAGACCTTTATTCCTCTGCCTACTGTGGCAGTCTCACAATGTAGGTTCAAGAGCCAACCTTCATTCCTGTGCCTACTGTGGCGTCCTCACACTGTAGGTTCAAGAGCCAACATTTATTCCTCTGCCTATTATGGCGTACGTACTCACTACTGTAGGTTCAAGTGCCATTCATGCGAATTGGGAAGAGCATGCGAAAGCCATATATTGGCAGTAGGAAGAGGCGATAGATATTTTGGTATTTGTCATTTGATATGAGGTGGAGATTCATCCGCCAATGATGAATAATCCAATCGATAATTTGTTGGTCATCTTTACCTGTACATGCTTAAAAGTTTTGTACATGCTTAAGTGAAAACCTCTTCCTATTTGTAGTTTTTTATTTTTGGGATTCAATGTACACTCTTCCTATTTGTAGTTTTTTTTTATTTTTGGGATTCAATGTACACTGCATAAGTTGGCTATATTAAATTAGTTTTTACTCTTCAAACGATATCTTTCTTCATGAAAGGTGTTTTAGGTTTTACACTTCAAACTACATCTTTATCTACAAAGAGTTTTTTAATAAATATTTAATATTCATATACATCACATTATTTGAAACGCCACTTAATCATATGGTTATTATTAAAAATGTGTATTAGTATTCTATATTATAAAAATTAAAATTGATTTATAATAGTTTTCTAAAATAAAAATAAAGTTTTTTCTCATAAATTATGTAAATTTATGGAAAATAGTTGGGATGTTCTAAGCAAATTAAATTTTAATAAATATTTCCAAAAAATATTGAATATAATTTAAATCATTTTTTATTATCTCAAATTAAATATTTATAATAAATTAAATTATTATATATAAAGAAATTAATATTTCAATATATAATTTAAAATCAATTTTTATAAAAAAATGGTAAATAAAATTAATATTATATAACATTGAATCTAATTTTAATTTATAAGGCTTACCAAAGGTAGAATAGAGAGTAAACGAGTGTACAACTAAAGGCACTTCTTGTGTAAGGCCCCTCGTTAGAAACTCCATGAGTACCTGTGTAATAAAAAAAATTCTAATCCCTAATTTTCTTGTATAAAATCACTTTCATATGAACTTTAAAAAAATATGATTTAAAAGAAAATCACAAAATAAAAATTAATAATTTGAAAATAAATTTTTTTATACTCACTATGAGGGAGATCTTGTAACGTTATTTTTATTAATAAAAAATAAATTTTTAATTATAGGCCAAAATAAATGTGGCCAAGAAAAACAACTTAGTATAGGGGAAATGTAATCTTCCTACCTAACAAACCAATAAAAAAGTAAAAATTTAATTATTCCTAAATTTAATTAATGTATATATTTTTATTCTGAGTTTTGGGTTGCACACACGACTATGTGCATTGCAACTCACGTGTCATACGCGAGTATGTGCATTGTAACTCGCATGTCATACGCAAGTATGTGCAGTGCAGCCCGCGTGTACCTTGCATACACAAGTTCCCGTTGAGAAACCCGCGTGTCATACACTCCTTGCCTATATCAATACTCGCGTATACCGAGCTTAAAAAATATAAATCATGATTAGATGAGATTAGTTGGGACTTAATCCATAACTATCCCAACTATCTCATCCATCCTAACCTTTGAATCCTCTCTATTTCCCAAAGTATAAATAGAGGCCTTGTGATGGGGCTAATCAATCAATTTTGGAAGAGCAAAGTTATGCTGGTCGTATACCTTCAGAGTCTTGGAGCAGCATAACTTAGAGTCCTTGGTAGCAAAGGAGTCCTTGTGTCAGAAGCTGGGTTGTATTCTTACCTATTCACTGTTTGTTAATAAAGAGAATTCTTCTTCCAATCTTGTATTGTGCTTATGTCATGTATATTGGTTTAATGAATATGTTCAATTATATTATTAATATGTTTTTCATCTAACATTTGATGTATATATGTATGAGATATTTCTTGAATAATTGTCCCTTTGAAGGTAAAGAGAAGCATCCCTAGAAGCTTTGGAGAAGATTAGAGCGAGAGAATACCAAGCTTGGATCAACCGTCATAAACCAGGTAAGCCAAGATCTCTTCCTATTCTCATTCCATTTTCTGTAAAAGATGATTGTCTGCAAGTCTAATAGTAACTTGGTAGCCCCATACCCTATGTTACAAGGGTGTATTGTCTTGTACAACAGATGGCGATAATTGTTCTAACAACAGGGTTGGATAGATCTTTTTCAGAGGATATTTTGATAAAAGTAAGGTTTACACGAAAAAAAACTATCATAATCCTTCAAATTAATTTTTTAAAAATGAATTATGATAACGATAATTGTTATAACAAAAGGGTTGGATAGATAGTCTTAAAATTAAGATTTAGATGAAAAAAACTATCATAATATTTCAAATAAATGTTTAAAATTCAAAGCTCCACTTTCTAAGGAATAGGACCATATGACTCAAGTTCATGCAATTTTGTTATAATAACCTTCTTCAATGGAATGGGACCATATTACTCAACTTCATTTAGCGTTGTCATGATAACCTTGAATGCTAATCTAAAAAGGATCAAATATATCGTCACAAATGTACAGTGTAAAAAGATGACAATTAAAATCATTGAGGAGGTATAGGATTATAAAAATGACACTATTATTGAAGAGAGCATGAAAAAATAGGATTATAAAAAGGACACTATTATTGGAGAGAGCATGAAAAACACGGGAAAAGTTAGGTGTTGTCACAATGGAGGAAGCTTTTTAGAAGTAAAAAAGTACGATATTTGGTCTACAGGTTCAATTTTGTAATGCTCACGACACCACATGGGAGGTTGGAAGTGTACTACAAGTATGGGAATGTTCATATCAGCTTTAATAAGCAAAATTTCAAATGTATCAATGATTTTTAATTTTATAAGTTAATATTTAGAAGGAAATGTTATCAATTTTAATAAGCAAAATTTCAAATATGTCAATAATTTTTAATTTTATAAGTAATATTAGCAGCAAAGAAAGTACTGATATTTGGTTAGAGGTGAGCAGAAAACAAATGTTTCCATAGCTATCCTCATGCTCACTTTAGCAAGGCCCACAACTCAACACCACATCGGAGGTGGGAAGTGTAGAACAAACATGGGAATGTTCACATAAATTTTAATAAGCATAACTTCAAAGAAAATGTGTCAATAATTTAATCTTGAATGGCGTTCTACAGGTTGCATAACACTTTTTCCAGCCATGTACATGGAATGTTATATTATTAATTTTTACAATTTAACTATAAAACCAATTCTTATATTTTTATCAAACTTTTTGTAACATCCCTTAAATTATTTTACGATGGAGAATACAAAGGTGAATGCAAATGTGCAACTATCCTGTGAGAAGCTCAAGGTTGATAAAACACTATAAGTAATGTTATTTATTTTTCTAAGTTGTTAATGACAACGGTAGACTTAGGAAATGGAAGGGCTTGACTCACCTATAGAACGAATCCACTAAGAGAAGTTGAACATGGTTGGAAAGCCAATGATATCAATAATGGATGCCATCTTGGTGTTAAACCTAAGTTAAACTAAGTGACCGTTCACTACAAATAATTATCTTAATTTAGGCATGGGATGTTGAGAATTAACTCTGGAGCTCCCAAAGGACGGAAGCTAAGGTTTCCTCCTTTTTACTATAATCATCTTGTGTATTATGTGAGAGAGATATTCCTTCTTAAAGGTTATCTTAATAGTTAATTTTATACAAAAGTGGGGAATCTCTTAATAAATATATAAAGGTTATCTTAATAGTTAATTTTATACAAAAGTGGGGACTCTCTTAATAAATATATAAGAGACAAAAATAAAAGTAGATAAATATTGATTTTTTAAATGCTACAAATAATTTGACTTTATATAAATATTGGATCTAAACATATTTGAAGAGAAAGTGCTAGGATAAAATATTAAATTAGCTCGCTCGTGGCTGCTCCAACTAGGGTTTCAGCTCCTCGGCGGCTCCAACTAGGGATTGGGTCTGATGCCCCTTCCCGGCCGGTGGCTCCTCTGCATCTCCTCTCGACAGCTCCACGACGGCTCAGCCTCATCCTGATGCCCTCGGCGGCTTCCTACCGGGACGGTCCTGTGACTCCCCCCTCATCGGATGCTGGTTCCGCATTGGGCTTCGCTGCTCTCCCTGCGTCGGAGGCTGCTCCTAGTTCTGCTTCTTGTCTGAGGAGCTCTTAGCCTATTCTGCGCCCGAGCTCTCTGCCTTGCTCACTCTCCTCCATGGCTCCTGCTGTGGATGCTGGTGCTGCTGTTCCTCGATCTTTCAGTGAGACAGTCAAGCGCAGCCTCGGTTCCGGTCCTCCTTTGCTAGTGGTGCATGAAGCCCCTGCTCTCACCATTCCTGTCATTCAAGATGCTATGGATCATGCTAAGCACTACTCCTCTCATGCTTTGGTTTACAGGTTTAATGGTCTCTGGCCCAGGTTATCAGATCTGCACTCTTGGGTCTCCTCAGAATGGAACCCTCTCTTAAAAGAGGGAGCCATCATTTTCCCCTGTGCAAAAGGGTTTTTTATTGTAATCTTTGTTTTTGTAGAAGATAAGGATCTGATCTTTAGATCTGGGCCGTGGTTCTGGGGCAGGTCAGGTCTGTCCTTACAGCCTTGGTGCCCTTCCTTTGATGCTTCAAAGGCTGTTATCTCTTCGGCTCCGGTCTAGGTTAGGCTCCCAAATCTTCCTCTTCACTTCTGGGGTCTCTCCTCTCTGCAATCCATTGGGAATGCCCTCGGAAATTTTCATAGCAAAAGTCAAGAAACTAAGACTGCCTTCACCACCTATGCCCGGATTTGTGTGGAAATGGATTTCAACAAAGGATTTCCAGCGGAAATCATCTTGGATGGTAAGGGCTATTCTTGGACTCAAAAGTTAGATTACAAGCAAATCCATTTCAGATGTAGAGCTTGTTATGAGATAGGGCACTTAGCCCTCAACTGCAAAAAATTCCCAGAGAAAAATAAAGAAAGGAAAAATCATCGGAAGCCCACTTGGTGGATCGGTGCAAATTCTAACCACCAGTTAATCTGGAAGGACCCGAATCTCCCAAAAGGAACTCTAGTTGATGAAAACAACAGTATCCCATCTCACCTTTCGAAGGAAACTCCAACGGATGAAATCAATAGTGAACCAGTTCAGCATCCCACGTAATCCCTCCCCTCCAAGGAAACCGTGGACCCAGCAAAAAATCCTACCGCATCAAGTTGGGTAGATCAAGCAGATGAAGAAGACCCTCTAAATTCTCCTCTTATTAGCCAAGCAGAAAGTAAAGTCCAAGAAAACACCAAAGAATGGACCAAAGTCTCAAAAAAGAAGAATCCCCCTCATTCAAGGCAACCTGTAATAATGCGAAGCCACTCTGGCACCATGAAAGAGTTCCCGACTTAAATTTTGTAAAGACAGCAGTATTTGACAGCTATCTTTCAAAAGCAGTATGAACTATGTAGATTTCTTTTCAGTGGTTACACCACTGCTCGTTTAATTCAATCCATAACCGTTTTTGTCTAGATATATCTATCTATCTATCTATATATATATATATAAACAAAATATCAAGCAATTCAAATAAATGCACATGGATATATTCTAGAAAGTGTAATACTATTATTATTATATTTTACCTTATATTATGAATGCTTTATTCCATATATGAAGGTTATGTAATAAGTAGAATGTTTTTAGGAAACAATTAAGAAGCGGTCGATCAACCGTTAAGACCATTAAAATATTAGTTAAAGGCTTTTAAGAGCGATTAAGAGTGGATCTTGAAGGGAATATATTTGGCGATTATGAGGAGAAGATGGATCTTTTCAATGGACGATGGGAAGAAGGATTGTTACATCTCTGCAATTATAATGGTTTGGTGGGGTTAAGAGGACGAGTTCAAAAGGAAGCCGGACAACATGGTTGCCATGAAATCCATTGACAATAGTGAATGAGGATCTTATTTATTACAAAAAGAAGTAACTATGGACAACATGGTTTCCACCTACCTGATTTTTCATAGTTTATGCCCCCTATAATCTTACCTTCCTCGATGAAAACACCCCCCAACCCCCACACACAATAACACATCCACATTAGTCGTGGATGATAATGTTGATAGGTATCACCATCCCACTCTGATACAGAGATAATAAGAAACATACTTAGCTAATCCGACATGTCCACTATCTTTATTCATAAATGGGAATTTCTAAAAAGGAAATCACTCCTCCAACCTATTAGTTGAGCTTGCAAAATAATGATGCCCTAAACCAACCCTCAACCCACAACAAGTCTTGCATACCAAAGATCAATATGAGAAAAGGGATAACGAATTTAGATTTATCTGAATTGCCTATGCTAGTAAAAAACATATATACAAAACCAAGAATGCCTTAAGAGAAATGGAATCTACTTCTTTCTCCATTGTTAACAATCGAACAATGCGTTGTTGGATGGCGGGGATTAAAAGGAGACACACTGATTGGAGGTATCCCCATCGTCTAATCTTGCACTCTCTATCCCATTCCAAAAAAGGAACACCTTCTAATGTTAATAAGTGGATACAAGCAATTTCTTTGTTTGCTTGTCAATTTAAGGTTTTTGAAAATTAGCCTCTGAGGTGTAGACCAATTGGCGATAAGGTGCATTGTTAAGAAACTCCTTGTGACATTGCGGTTTCAAACCTCGAATACCTTGTGCACCTATGTAGAGGCATTTGGGGTGCAACTTGAGGTTATAATGGCAGCAGGCCGAAATCGACCCCATGATGCGAGTACGAGCTCGACGCAGTTACCAATTCCTCTGGATATGTTAAAAAAGAGTTCTAAAAATTAAATAAACATCACTAAAAACATGATAATTTTAAAATTGTCAATTTACGATGGCTAAATAAAGTAAAAAGAAGTAAATACTCTTTAAATTTAACCATTGGTTTCCTACATCTACATCTAGAAGATGGGCCATTCATTTCCAAACATCTTTAAAAATAATTCAATGACATATTCACATAGAATTATAGTTAACAAAGGGGTTGTACAAATGATGATTTCTAAGAAATGAATAACAAGCACAACAAGCATTGTTGATCGTGCAACAACATAGTCAACCCGGGTATGCCCAAGCTTAGTGTTAGGTAAAATAATGATCTACCCAAAATCACGTAAAACTGTCACTATAAAAAACACAAAGTTAAAAAGACTATAAAAACCTTTATAAAAATGATACTTAGATAGATCTTTATACTTGGATCTCCATCCAAACACCTATAAAACCCCACCGTTGAATCTTACCCTCAAACCCAATAACCACTACCACAAACACACTAATCCTAAGAGAAAGGGATTTCAAAGATCTTGAAATTTAGGTACAAAAGCACTTGGGCACCCACATGGGCCATGATCACATGTATATAGACAAGAAAATGGACCTACCCACAAACTATAGTCAACTAAGTCTCCATTAATGTTTAACCACTACCACAAACACACTAATCCTAAGAGAAAGGGATTTCAAAGATCTTGGAATTTAGATACAAAAGCACTTGGGCACCCACATGGGCCATGATCACATGTATATAGACAAGAACATGGACCTACCCACAAACTATAGTCAACTAAGTCTTCGTTAGTGTTTAACCACTACCACAAACACACTAATCCTAAGAGAAAGGGATTTCAAAGATCTTGGAATTTAGGTACAAAAGCACTTGGACACCCACATAGGCTATGATCACATGTATATAGACAAGAACATGGACCTACCCACATGTATATAGACAAGAACATGGATGACATGTATATAGACAAGAACATGGATCAAAAGTAGAGAAGAAAAAATATATTTTTATTAAATTTAAAAAGTTTTCCAATTCGTAATGGAGGGTTCTTTTTATTATTTAAGTTTTCCAATTCGTAATGGAGGGTTCTTTTTATTATTTAAGTTTTCCTATTCGTAATGGAGGGTTCTTTTTATTATTTAAGTTTTCAAAAGTAGAGAAGAAAAAATATATTTTTATCAAATTTAAAAAGTTGAATTACAAATAAAATATTTAATATTTTTTATTATTTTATATTCATATCATAAAGATTTATAGAGGAAAATAAGTGAGTAGCAGAGATGGAAAAGTGAGATGAAACACTAATCCTGGTTGGAACTCATGTTTGAAACGTATTTGATTTCAAAATGAAAGTAAACATTCTCCATCAACCAATTATAAACGCGAAAGTATACATTCACCGTATGCATAAATCAATCAATCAATCACTTATGTCATAAATATTTTTAATTAATGGGTTATATTATATATAAATAAGGAGTTTGAAGATTTTATTATTTATTCACCGTCTGCATAAATCAATCAGCTATGTTGTAAATATTTTTAATTAATAGGTTATATATATAAATAAGCTTTCGCAAATATTTTTAATTAATAGGTTATATGTAAATAAGCCTTAGCAACAATGTTGTATATTCTTTGCATTTAGGATTATAAAACTTGGAGCAAGTTTAAGTTCGGATAAATAGATATAAATGACATGCCTAAACATTTGTTTACAAAGAATGTTTGTTGATGTGCTTAATGTCATATTAACATTTACTATACTAATAGAAAAAACAATTATATATA
>LPNX010803592.1:221726-287264 GCA_001517045.1 Pseudotsuga menziesii
TTTTAAAATTTTGAATTCTATGATATGTCAATTAATCATAATCAATGTATATTTATTTTTTACATAAATTATTATTAAAGATTTATTAAGGATTTACTATTGTATTATTTAAAAAAATACTTTTAATGATAATAATGTTATTGAAGATTAATAGTTTTTATTAAAAAAATAAATTAATTAAAATAAAAAAATAAAGTCTTCAAAATAAATTAAGTTATAAGGCCAAGTAAAGCTATTTTTCATTGGGAAAGTTAAAATAAAATTATTTTTATTCTTGATCTTCTTTGTATCATGATATTTAAATAATTTAATTGTTTCAAGGTATTTTGGGGTGAGTTAGTAAAATGATCAATTTCATTAACAATATTTATTTTTATTGTTTAAAATTATTATATTGAAAAAATATTTTGTTAATCTAAATTAAGGTTTATCAATCTTGGTAGGGTTTCTATTTCCTAATGTAAAATATAATATTGTAAATATTTATCATATTATGTTTTTCTCTATTCCATTAGTTAAGATAAGCTTTAAAATCTTTAGCCTAGATTCTAAGAGTATGAAGCCTACTCCTTATTCTAAAAGCATTAGCATCTATCCTTATCTTTAATAGGCATCTTGAAATCTATGTTTATAATCTAAATATTTAATCATGACTTTAGACTCTATAGAAGTACATTTCAAGTTAATCAAAAGAATGAGGTCATAATATTTATATTTAGACTCGGCGCTGTTGCATTTGAAGCCACTGCCGAGACAAATCTGCCAGATCTTCTGCCCTTTTTTCATATGACCTTTGGACTCCAAATACTGGAATTGATACCATGTGGACGAAGAAGAAGTATTTCCAAATCTGTACAGAGTCATTTTCGATGGTTCTACGGTCTCAGGAGGCAGATTCAGTCCTTTCTCCACTGCACGAATCACTGCTTTGCCACCGGAATGGATGCACATATGATTAAACGCTCGCTTAAAATCGGGCACATATTCTTTCGCTTTACCCTTCACGAAGATCTTTCTGACCAAGAACTTGCTGGCAAGATAAAGAATCTATTCATAGTAGGGAAGAACCAAAGGACCCAACTGTCGCATGTTTGCCTTGAGAGCCTCTGCAGCAATTTCCATAATGTGTTTGCTGAGATTCACCCCGACTCTTCCAGTCGGATCCTCTTCTTGAAAAGCAGCATGATAGGCCATGTCGCTCACGCCTGCTCTGTGCGTTCTAACGACATGAAGCAATCTATATTTAGCACGATGGCGATCGCTTCTTTTGTTCGACAGAAGCTCAGCCCCGCAGCCCATTCTGAACAAAATATTGGAAACCAACATCGGTTCATAGTTTCCGAAATACCAATTTTCTGTAATATTCTCTGTGCTTAGAACAATTACATAAGTGCCTCTGTTGGCAGCACGAAGGCAACCCGCCGCCAGATCCAGCGAAATTAGGTTAGCGCTGCATCCCATTCTGCCGACATTATAAGTCTTGATATCGCTATGAAACCCAAATTTATTAACAATCATCGACGAAAGTGATGGAATAGGGTTAAAAACACTGCAATTCACAACAAGAATACCAATTTCATTAACAACAATGCCAGTTTTGTCCAGCAGATCTTGAACACAGCCAAACATGACGATCTCTGCTTCTTGACGAGAAGTCTCATGTGTCAACCTCGGCGGCAAGTAATGTAGAGCCGGAGGAACAAAAACAAATTCGCTCACAGCAGCTCTTTCAAGAATCATTTTCTGAAACTCCACACTTTTTGCTGTGAATTTCTGTGAAATCACAGCATGTTCTATGAAATGATCGAACGAAACTCTCCATTCTTAAGGCGCTTTGTAACAGGACAGATCCAGCATGTAGATTTGCTTTGACAGACGAAAATAGTAAATAAAAAGGGTCCCTAAACCACAAGTTAACTAGAGAAGCCATACGATCGTGGCCATATGATCACTAGTTCTCCAAAAATAGAGCTGGTCGATGACAAATACAAGTGCACCAGCTGCCAGCATGGGTAACTAGAACACTGATGCCCTAGATAGCAGATCAGAGTATCCCAACTTTATGTAATTAAAGTTGAGATTCTCTGCCAAATCAAATGGCTTATCAGTGCAATCTGCATGCCCGGGTTCCATATCAATCTCCGACTTTCCCGTTACTGCAATAATTAAATTCTTCTTCGTATCTCAATTGAACCTCTCTTCAAGCTATCACACAGATAGTGAAAAATGGCCGCGCATCTCGCTTCTTAAATACAGTCTCCAGCATCCAGTTTCTGTAACGTGGCCAACTTGCGTCCATTTGTATTCCAAATTATTCGTGAAAGTGTAATACGTATAGAAATCGAATTTCAAAGGTTAAACCATCAGAGGATTCTATAATATAATTATAAACAGAGACAAAGACAAGGAAGGTTAGCTTTTTGTTCTCTCTAAGAAACAATTAAAACTAAAACTTTTTAATCTGTCGCTACACAGCTTTACCCTGCTGTACATTTCGACGTTTGACAAGACATTACAATAATTCTTCTGTATGATATTGTGGGAGGGGTGCATGTTTCTCGCCTCACGGAGTACATATGGCTGGGATCTTCTTCGTAACCGCACTGAAGGTTTCCATAACCCGTCTTCCATCCGTCCTTTAAGAGTCTTTCCTTCCCGTGTTTGATCAAACCCAAACTTCTTATTACAGTGCACAGAAGTAGTAGAGCTCTGAGCATTACAGTGCTTATAATTCCTGGTATTTTGGGGTCAGATTTTTGTATCGGGAGCAGAGCAGAGAGATCCAGTGATGTCAGGGAAGGGTTGTGTGACTCGCTCTGATTGCGACAGGCATGGCACCAGCTGGAAAAAGTGGCGCTTCGTGATAATCTTGCTGGTTCTGTTGGCGCTCGTCTTGATCCAAGGGGACAACGATATGATCGTCTTTGCTCCTAATTTATATGGGATTTCCGTTCCCTTGGCTACCGCAGTCTGTGAGCATCTGAATTACGAGACACGAAACTCTTTTATGACTTTTTTTAAATCATAATTTTATTCCATTGTAAAATAGAAATCGCATTCTTTGAATGCTCAAAACACGATAAAAAAATATAAGCATAAAGGCATATTGCATTTTCAAAATTAAAACTACAATAAATGTATATGTAGATTTTGCATTTAAAAAAAATAGCTTTAACTTTTTTATTTACTTTAAGTTTTAATTTTTTTTTTACTTATTTCCATCCATAAAGAGTTAAATTTTTTTAAAAACTTATTTCCATCTATAAAAGAGTTAATGTGATTACTATTAGTTAAAATGAGAGATTCAAATACCACTGCCTTTATAAAAGCAAACTCATATTTCTATTTTTTCTATATATCTAGATTCCATCATTGATTTACTTTAGTTTAATCAATTATTCCTTAAAAATATTTATTTCTTAAATTTTGTTTTGGTAGTTTTTTCTCATTCATAATGACACAAAACATAAAAATAAATAACTCATAACATGATATATTTTATTCTAAATGTTTTATTCTTGTAATCCAAAGCTTATGTTTATTTATTTGTTTTCATAAATTTAATGATATTTTTAATTATTTACTTAAATGTAAATTTAATAATATTTTCAATATTTTTTCTAAACTAAAGAGTGACAGGACTTAATTTATAACTTTACCACAATTTAATTATATTTTTTGGAATCATGTTTGATAGTCAATTTTTTTTTTAATTTATTCTTTTAGTTAAAGTATAAAAAGTAACATGGCTTAATCTATAACTTTATCAGACAATTTAATTATATTTTTTGGAATCATGTTTGATAGTCAATTTTTTTTTAATTTATTCTTTTAGATAAAGTTTATAAAGAGTGATATAGCTCCTTAATTCAATCTACACTTTTGGAAACCATTTGTTTAATAATTGATTATTTTTATTTTTAAATAAGTTTTTAAACCTTTGAACTTGATGAGATAATTGTCGAGGTTTTAAATAGTCGGATTGTTGTGGGAAGAAATACCATTATTTTTATTTTATATTTTAATAGATAGATAAATAGATATCATTAATTTAAAAATTTTAATATTTATTATTAATACAAATATTATAAATTTAAACTATTTGTAGAGAAAAAAGAAATATTAAATTTATATCAACATGACAACCTTTAAAGTGAATTGAACATTTAAACTAATGTGTGCTTCTGTTCATTTTAGAACAGCTTTGCCTTTCAAATTTTGTTTTTCATTAATGGCAACAAGCTTTGCTTTTTAAATTTTGTTTTCAACTAATGTGTTTTTATTCATTTTTAAAACTACTTTACTTTTCAAATTTTGTTTTTTATTGATCACAACTTTATTTCGTGTCATTTCCTTCCTTATAAAAACCAAACATGTCAATTCCTTCCTTATAGAAACTAAACATATTGAACAAAAATTCTTACAATGAAAAATTATGTTTTTATAACCAAACTCTTAAACCTTTTAACTAAGCATTTCTTATCTTATCAAAATATAATATAAAAACCATTTAAAAAAAACTTTCATTCAAAATTCTTATACATACATTCTCATGAAAATGATTGTGTTTTTTATGACTTACATAGAATTTATTTCACCAAAAAAATTATTACTCTTTTAAAATTACAATATTTCATAAATGGTTTGAAAGATTGGACACCGAAAATTATTGATACGAAAATGTATAAAAAATACAAAATTGCTGTAAAACTAGTCTTACCTCCATAAACAATCATTTCTCCGTGCTATTAAAAATTGCAAACATTGAAATCATCTCTCTGGAAAAAGTTTACCTTTTATTCATTCCTATGTACTATCAGAAATTACAATGAAAAGTTAAAACATATATATGGCGGAAGTTTACCTTTAATTATTTGTACTGTTTAGTATTTAGTAGGTAGTCAGTGAAAATAGTTCGTCATAATCCATTGAATCAAACAATTCATCCATTGTTCATTGCAATTTTGACATTTTAGATCGATTCAGAGATCCCAAAGATCTCAAATCCGAGTAAATGAAATTGCAATCTTGAAAAAAGAAAATATTGAAGGCATTTTAATTGGCCTTTAGCCCATTTTCCGGACCATGCCTGATAATTATGCTGGGTCATTGAAGTCCAGCTTTACAACAATAATCAGCTTATATGAGATTGAGCGTAGCTACATTGTCCTTCCTATGTTTCATATTTTAGAATTCCGTAGAAACAAAGTACTAAATGCTACAATTATGCTAGAACTGTCATAGATTGCTTGAGTACTAAATTTTGTCTATGGTTGCCACTGGTGACTTGTATGCTAATTATTTTCAAAAAAATTATAAAACTGCGGATCCAATGATTCATTCTTATCAAGATTTCCCTAATGCCCTTGTTCCTGTATTTGTAAATTGAGATAGCAATTAAAATCCCCTTAGAGAAGATTTCAAAGAGTCTATGGAAATAAGCAATTTGTCTCTACTGTTGTTATTGTGAAAATTTTCATAGATGCATTTATACCAGCTATTACAAACAACTAAAGAAACTACTTAGATCACAACTATTTTTTTCTGCTGTACAATGGCCCAATAGGCACAGCAGAGAATGCCTCACAATCACTCTGACCAAAGGATGAAAATCGGACAAGCACATTCCTTAACTATTCTATTCTCAGGGCCTGTTACATGCAAACAGGTCCTCAGGGGTATAGGTTTCTACATGCATCACATGAACATTTGGGGTCTCATAAAACCCTGGACCAGTAAGTAGCTTAATCCTTTTTAGCTACTGTTGCTCTTTCATATCAAAATATTGGAAACAAGATCATAATTTAATATTAAATTCAAGACCCAAAACAAAAAAGGAAAGATCGTTCAGTATCTCCTGCCCATATCAATAGCAGGAGCAGCAGCAGAGGGTATTATATCGGCTTGTAGTGTTCTAGTGGCAGCAACGTCCAATCCATAGCTGCACTTTCTGTAACTTTTATTGATGGAATCCTTCATGCTTTTGTTGCTTGATTGTGTTTGTGCAATTTCCTCCATGCGAAATATTGGCAGGGGGGCTTTATCTGAATGTGGACTGGAAGTGGTAGCTTTCTTGCTGAATGTATCGAAAACTACTACCCCTCCTGCATGAAGTTCTTGATGGCTAGTGGTTTCGCATTCGTAACCGCTGGGCAGAGCTGAGACGACCCAAGAATTCAGAGGATCTTGTCCACACTTTTCTCGAGAATCGTTTGTGTAGATAGAGAAGGACAATGTAGAGGGATTGAATGTACCTACAACGTGGCTTAAAAGGTCTTGCAGGTCTAGAGTTCGAGGGTCATAGCCCATTACTTCGAAGCTAGCATAACTGTAGCCCTCCTCGGGTGTAACATGTATAGTGGAATACCCGCTGGATTCAATGTTGTTCATGGAGTAGCCACAAGGTTCAAAGGAGAAATCACAAATCTGGGAATTAGGCAACAGAGTATTGATCCCGGCAGACACTGTCATTTCATTTGCCGTCTCATTGTCGGGCCTCTTGTAGAAGTGCGCCGCAAGGTCTCTGTCTAGCTTCATCATGCATACTTCTAGCGTGTAAGCCGTAGGTGAAGGGTTCGAATCCTCTTCCTCCGCAACAGCTGAGTATACGTGCCAATTAATTTTCTGAGACTCGGTTCCCATAAGGTATGCTTTGGAGCCGAGATGGGCGAAGTGGTGATCCAGGAATTTCACTTCTTCGTTGAAGTTTCGGTGAGGAAAAGGCTGCACTGCAGGGAACAGGAAAGTTCCACAACTGTATCTGCATCGGCGTACTATTAACGAGAGCTTGCTTGCGTGATGCAGCAGAGGAGGGATTGATTTCAGGAGCTGCATAGTTCCGCAGGTCTTGATGATGATTTTCAGAGGGTAGATAAAGAGGCTCGATTTTGAAAGAATGTAGGAATCGAACAAGCTATTACTCAGGCCGGATACTATCGTGCATTGTGCGGCCCTGAGAATTTCGTCCAAGTCTGAGAAACTCAAAGTTCTCAAAGTTCTTGAAGGAACGATTCGCTGGAAGGTGGGCACGTGGAAATTTGAACATTCAAATTCAGTCTTTGAATTATAAATAACATAATAATAAAATATAATAAATGCTGATGTCATAGTTGCCATGTGTCAAGTGAAAACCAGATACCAAACTCCAAGGCTGACATCATCTCTGATTGGCCAATTAGAAGCTGACAAAATAGCAAAGGCAAATATTTTTATTAAAATTTAAAATATTTTTTTTCAAACTCCAAAGCTAAACTTTAGAAAACAGATTTTAAATTTTTGGTCAAAGGGCAACTAATAGAAGGTCAAAGGGTAACCGATTACAATATACCTGATGTGGCAGGTATAATAAAAAGTTAAAAATAATTAGATATGGTACAAGAACATGCCATTCTCGTTAAAACATGGAAATTTCAAAGTAGGGACAATAAATTCATCATATATTTGCACATAACTTGGGCATATTTGGACTTCTATAAATCTAGATAAGTTACCTTGATAGGTGGATGATTCTTGATGGGCTCCCAAACATATTTTGAAAATGATTGTGTAAAATACAAAAATAAGAAGCTATATAGAATTTTGATTTTTCTACATTATTTAAGTGTTTGAGTTTTATTTATGGTGTTGGAAAGATAAAACCATTGGCAAATGTTGATCCATCTTCCTCTACCCAAGAAGTTTTCTTTAGCATAGTCTAGATTATGAATCAATAGATCATCCAAGACCAATCTCTCTAATGGTTCCCTCAACCTTGAGCTGCAGCCCTAAGTTCCCTCTCTTTTCTATGGCTTCGAATCTAATAATAGATAGTTTGAAATGCACCAAATCAAGATCTAGCAATCTAAGCTTTGTAATCAAACATATAGTGAATAGGTAGTTTGAAACATTGAGCAAGTAATTTGAAATGCACCAATTGTTTCAAGGAGTTTGAAACACACATGTGGCAGGAAATTTGAAATGCACATATAGCAGGGTGTTTAAAATTTGAAACGCACCAATTGAGATCTAGTGATTGATGAGTTCTTTGATCTAACAAATAGACTATAATGAAGATGATAGATGTGAGTTTAGTCGACATGAATTAGCTTCCAACTTCTTTCTCCAATCCATAGTCCACTTATTGGATTCACTACGTTCCATGCATGTTGTTGGGTAGTGGGTCTACTTGAAGTTGTCATTATAAGCATAATTTGATACGATGGTTTCCATGAAATCCATTGAAAGTAGTGAATGAGGATCTTATTTATTACAAAGCAGTAACTATGGACAACATGGTTTCCACCTACCCCATTTTTCATAGTTTCTACCCCCTATAATCTTACCTTCCTCGATGACAAAACCCCCCAACCCCCACACACAATAACACATTCACATTAGTCGTGGATGATAATGTTGATAGGTATCACCATCCCACTTTGATACAGGATAATAGAATATATACTTAGCCAATCCAACATGTCCACTATCTTTATTCATAAAGGGAAATTTCTAAAAAGGAAATCACTCTTCCAACCTATTAGTTGAGCTTGCAAAATAGTGATGCGCTAAGCCAACCCTCAACCCACAACAAGTTTTGCAGACCAAAGATCAATATGAGAAAAGGGATGACGAATTTAGATTTCTCTAAATTGCCTATGCTAGTAAAAATATATATATACAAAATCAAGAATGCCACAAGAGAAATTGAATCTACTTCTTTCTCCATTGTCAACAATCGAACAATGCGTTGTTGGATGGCATGGATTAAAAGGAGACACACCGATTGGAGGTATCCCCACTGTCTAATATTTCACTCTCCATCCCATTCCAAAAAATGAACACCTTCTAATGTTAATAAGTGGATACAAGCAATTTCTCAGTTTGCTTGTCAATTTAAGGTTTTTGAAAATTAACCTCTGGAGTGTAGACCAATTGGCGATAAGGTGCATTGTTAAGAAACTCCTTGTGACATTGTGGTTTCAAACCTTGAATACCCCGTACACCTATGTAGGGGAATTTGGGGTGCAACTTGAGGTTATAGTGGGAGCAGGCTGAAATCGAGGCCATGATGCGAGTACGAGCTCGACCAAGTTACCAATTCCTCTAGATATGTAAAAAAAAGTTCTAAAAATTAAATAAACATCATTGAAAACATGAAAATTTTCAAATTTTCAAATTACGATGGATAAATAACGTAAAAAGAAGTAAATATTCATTAAATTTAACCATTGGTTTCCTACATCTACATCTAGAAGATGGGACATTCATTTCCAACATCTTTAAAAATAATTCAATAACATATTCATATAGAATTATAGTTAACAAAGGAGTCGTACAAATGATGATTTCTAAGAAATGGATAATTTTTTTTTTTTTTAAAATCGGGAACGTGACCCCATCGCACAACAAGCATTGTTGATCGTACAACAACATAGTCAACCCGAGTAGTCCCAAGCTTAATGTTAGGTAAAAAAATGATCTACCCAAAATCATGTAGAACTGTCACTATAAAAAACAGAAAGTTAAAAATGGTATAAAAACCCCTATAAAGATTATACTTGGATCTACATCCAAGCACCTATAAAGCCACACCTATAAAGCCCCACCGTTGAATCCTACCTCAGACCCAATAACCACTACCACAAACACACTAATCCTAAGAGAAAATGATTTCAAAGATCTTGGAATTTAGGTACAAAAGCACTTGGGCACCCACATGGGCCATGATCACATGTATATAGACAAGAACATGGACCTACCCACCAACTATAGTCAACTATGTCTCCGTTAGTGTTGGTCGTGATGGGACATTTTGGTTGGCTGTCAATAATATATGGGATAGAGTTAAATTTGTAGTCAGAAACGTGCATTGCAAATTCTAGAGCTAATCACATTCAACTTTTAATATGGGTAAGCTGGTCGAGAAATATTAAACATGCGCCATTCATGTCCTATTCGTAATGGAGGTTTCTTTTTATTATTTAAGTTATCCAATTCTTGCGGCCAGTGACCAAATTTGAAGGGTGGGTCTTAATTTCAATTGGAAGGGCATTTAATTCAAGAGGCCTTCAAAGATGAAGGTAATATAAATATTAGTACTTCAATTGACAAGTATAAATTAACTAAACTTTTCTTTTAAAAAATGTAAAAAACTAATATTGTTCTTCCAAATTTTTATAATCTTAAATAATTAAGTACTTCTTAATATCTACATAAAAAAAAATAACTTTTCAATAAAATTTAATTTGAACACATTTCTGTAACATCTATTTAATTGTATTTTTCCGAGATAGAACACACTTTATTATACAAAATAACTACTTAGATTATGAAATACTCATATTAGGGCATTTAGATGATCTATGCAATAACCATATTGGGGCATGTGCATAATCTTATGCATAGTACATGACATTTCAATTAGATATAATATATATAAAAAACTAGAACCATGAGAGAGTTACTTACTCTTAACTATGTACAAAAGGAGGTCAACAAAAATTACATATAAAAACAACCAAAACCTTAATTTAAATCGAAGAGAGGGCATCCATCCAATCCCGAGAGATGTAAGAATGATGGGAATTGGGTGCCTAAAAAAAAATAATACACAACTCATATTAAAACATTAAAAACATCACACAAACCAAGCAGGTTAATAGTGCTAGCATCAACGGGGCCAGGACATCAAATTTTGTTGAGGACATCAAATTTTGTTGTTCACCTGTCATGAAAACATATAGGGATGGGATGGAGGGGAAACAAAATCATGCCTAATTCAGTTGGAGCCTTGCTACTCGCTGCATGTCTAACTCTTGACAATCTGCCTTTTAAATTGAACCAGAACACCAAAGAAGTATGTTAATGGCTAGATTTGAGAATGTTCTAGGTGTGAATAATTAAGAGATTGAGGCTCTAAAACAAATAATGTATTTACCTCTATGTTGAATTTTGTTTTCCATGCTGATGCAAGCTACTAACTTATTGTCTTACCAAAAGGCATGAGAATGAGGAAAAATGTGTAAAACTATGGTCTTCACCTTTAAAGAGTGCCTTGCAATCACATTGGTAAGGAGTGATAAGAAGATCACAACAATCCAATGTGTCAAATCTGAGTTGATAGTTTCAATTAAAGACTTATATCGTAAATTTAATATAAGACTTACTTATAGTTATCTCTTACTCTTTAGGTCTTGAAACATTTGATATTTTCTTACTCTTTGGGTCTTGAAACATTTGATATTTTATGGTTATCTCTGTGCCTTCACCCAATTGATATTATAAGGTGAGGACGTGCGTGCATAATAATCCTTAGTTATGAATGTGAGATGAGGATTTAAAGAGAAGAGGATGTAAAGACAAGTAATTTTTATATGTATTTTGGTGGCAAGCGCCAAGGACAAATGTGGGAGAAACCACAAATGTTTGGAAGGATGGAGGGATATTAGATCATGATCATGCCACCCATCAATTTGAAGACTTTTCCTAAGCCGCAATTTTTTTTTTTAGTTTCATTAATAACCATTGTGATGCTTTGGCCCAATTTTTTTTTCTAATTCATTGTTTCTCCATATAATGTGCCCACCTCTCTATATCAATGCATAAATATGTCTCTGCACGGTTTGTGATCCTAGTTGCATGCCATGAGTGTTTTTTTATAGTTGATGTGATTATGTGGAATTCATGCAAGAAATGAAGTCTTGCAGAGGAGGACTCATCAAACCATCCATTTGAATTTAATTTTGACGAAAAAAAATGGACATTGGTAGCAGGTTCACATAGGTAGTAGGAACAAAGTTTTGTGCTCGTTTTGGGCCTAGTAGCGGTTCTCTATTATTACAGTCGTAGCGATTGACACATTGTCACACCTTTCATCATAGCGCCAAGTGAATCGAGAGTTAGATTCACATCCCGGTGGCCAATTCCTCATAGTCGCTAGTCATCACTCGTCATCTTGCACGATTGAGCAGTGAGTGTGACATGAGTGCTTATAGTTTATGATATTTCCAATATTTTGAATAACAAGTCGAACTTTATAGCATAATAATTTCAACATACTAAGAAATTTATATGGATGGGTAATTTCAAATGCTGCCCTTCTTTTGAAATTTTGATATAAATCACGTCCTTCTTAAGAAGGGCAAAATTCATATTTTAATTTTTTTTGAAGAGCAATTTTAACGTTACACTTCTAGGAAGGGCTAGAACCCTTTGGAAGGGCTGAGAAGCGTACAATTTTGAACGGTGCGGTCAAAATTAGAGAAGAAAAAATATATTTTTATCAAATTTAAAAAAAGTTGAATTACAAATA
This sequence comes from Pseudotsuga menziesii, assembly GCA_001517045.1. Taxonomy (NCBI): domain Eukaryota; kingdom Viridiplantae; phylum Streptophyta; class Pinopsida; order Pinales; family Pinaceae; genus Pseudotsuga; species Pseudotsuga menziesii. The sequence continues at coordinate 234,016 of LPNX010803592.1, forward strand.
AAATATTTAATATTTTCTATTATTTTATACTCATAATAAAGATTTATATTTATGAGAGGAAAATAAGTGAGTACCAGGCCTGGAAATTCAATTTCCTTGTGCTTGTCAATAAAAATTTAATGACAGTTTCAATCTTTTTGTGCATATCACTTGATGGTTTAATCAATTTAGTTGAGTGTCAATTTATTTTTTATATTATATATAAATGTGAATAAAATATTTTTTATATTATATATAAATATGAGTAAAATGTTTATATAGAAATTTATTAAGTCTAAATGTTCAACAAGTACATTAAGCAGATTATAAAATTTTAAAGGAGAAAACTTTTCAGATTCCTCTAGGAAAAATAAAAAAAAATCAGAAGGCTCCTTCAAACTACATACATAACCAAAGACTGATAATACAATTAGAAACACAAAATATAAATAAATACAATACAAATACACAGAAATAGAGAAGTCTAGCATTTATGTGTTTCTCTTGTAACTGGAAATAAAAAGCAGCCTAGGAGCTGGCCTAGCACAAAGGCCAATAATAATTTGCTAAGTTTTAGTAGTAACATAAGTACTAATTTTTTTGGACGGATAAATGTTTTAAATATTTTTTTACCTATCAATATTGACTTATTCATCACAAACTTACATGTCAAATACATGTAAAAATAAAAAAATCGTGTGACCCGTCAAATTCCAGGCCTGGTGAGTAGCTGAGATGGAAAAGTGAGATGAAACACTAATCCTGGTTGGAACTCATGTTTGAAACTTATTTGATTTCAAAATGAAAGTAAACATTATCCATCAACCAATTATAAACGCGAAAGTATACATTCACCGTATATCATAAATATTTTTAATTAACATGAGTTATATCATATTTTTTCAGAAGAAAAAATACCAGCCTTTGTTATTCAAATAGAATCAAAAGACATCTTTTACATGTGTCATCTATGTGATTGATAATACTGTCATATCAGCAATGCATCATAGAGATATGAAATACAGAACATGACTGACAAAACTAAAAAAAGAATCATCAAATAAAGTCTGATCAATGTAGAATCATTAATTAATGAGTTATATCATATATAAATAAGGAGATTGAAGATTTATTTATTTATTCACCGTATGCATAAATCAATCAGCTATGTCTTAAATATTTTTAATTAATGGGTTATATATATAAATAAAGCTTAGCAGCAATGCTGCATATTCTTTGCATTTAGGATTGTAAAACTTGGAGTAAGTTTAAATTTCGATAAATAGGTATAAATGACATACAAAAACATTTGTTTACAATGAATGTTTGTTGATGTGCTTTCTCTGAAATGGCATATTAACATTTACTATACTAATATAAATTAAGAAAAAAAAATTATATATGTATATAAAATTTAAAATTTATTTATATATATATAAAAAATTTAAGCTTCATTTTATTTGCTTGAATACTGCACAGTTCAGTAGCAGATCTTCTATTAATATCTAGTTCCAATTCATCTATTCATTATTTATGCCCAACCGCTTCCAAATAAACAATATTTGGAAATATTAAAGGAAAGGTATTGCTACAACTCTAAACTCTTCACGTATAGTAGAAAATATTGAAAGAAGGAAAGTTGAGAAAACTTAGAATTCTTTTATGAAAAATGCAAAGTTCCAACTTTGTGTTCTTCCTTACAAAAAAACCACATGACTCCATTACAACAACAACCACAAGCATTAGTCTAAAAATATTAAGTTATTTACATATTATAAGAGTGCACCTGGGAATTATCCGTCATTGGTTCATGTTACGTTTGGATGATCTCAAATAGAACCTTTTTAGGGCCTCCCAACGATACACAATGGAGGAACTTCGGGTAGATAAATTTAATGTGCTTAATTGGATTGCATTTGGGTCACCCAAGATCAACCAGGGCAAACCACAGACTGCTCATGATGTACAGTGCCATGGCTTGATACTCAAGGCACCTTGTGGAGTATGACACTCTATGGCTATACAATGACTTCTTGATACGTGGGTTCAAGGATATTAGGGTTTTTAGAAATGAGGTGCTATTTGGATATAGGTATTGGAGGAGAGTTGCAGGGAGGATTGTGGTGGAACTCTATGTAGACACTGTCTAAGACTGCTGAGAATATCAGAGCGCTGTGTACAGGAGATAAAGGAATAGGCCCTCATACTAAGCTCCTCTGCATTAGAAAGTAACTTATGTGTTTTCACAGTCTTTAGATATTTCTAGATACTTTTAAAGATTTTGGTGTTTATATTAGTAATTTTTTAAGGTGAAATGATAGATTTTAAGATTTATGCTCTTTAATATTTGTGTGAACATTCATATGTTGTCGTTATATTTTGTAGAAAATTGCTTTGTATGTTGAAAAAACCAAATAATCTTTGTTTTTGGTCTTTTTTTTAATTTATATTGACGGTGGTGCGGGCTCAACTGCTTATCAAGTTTAATCCTTGCACCTACATTTTGTAGCCCTTTAATCCTAGCTTGTTTTGCAACCGATAATCTATTCTGAGATAACTTCTAATTGTTTTAGAGGTTAAAGAAGCTAGGTAAAATTCCTTGCATAGACAAAGAGACGAGGATGGGTCTTCACTTATATGACACAAATTAATGAATTTTTGTCTCTCTCTATGGGTAAAAGTTGGATTCATTTTCTCTATAGTTGTTCTCTGTTGAAAAGATTTGTCAACTGCAGAGAAATTTCTTATATCGCCATAAAAATTTATTTGGTCTCCTATTTTGTATACTTTTTATGGGGATGTTTTGTGTAAAAAAACAGTCATATACATACAGTTATTTATTGTTGAGTCTATATCAAAAAATAGTTTGATACAATTATAGATTACACAACCATTATGAATAATCTATAGTAGCATAATTTGGCCGTATTGGCTTTTTGTGTACGGAAATTCTAAACAATTTTGAATTCGTGGTCGATCTATGTGTAATACAGGTTAATTTTGAAAATTGATTTCAAAAAGCCAAATTTTAATTATTCAAACACTGTAAAATAATTACCTTTCAATTTCATATTTCTTAATTCAATTTAATATGAATAAAAATATTCCAAATGTATTCGTACTCGATTTTGTTTTTCAGGAAGAAAAATCTGTCCTTGATATTCTATTAAGAATCAAAGGGCATTGAAATCACCCACCCGTGAAGGGTTACATAACAAATGATACAGCATGTCATATGAGAATAACAGCCAGATGCAGCCGGGGGGAAAGGCATGCAATATAAATTGAAGTTCCCATCAGAAATCTATCTCATCATGCAGAAGATCTGTCGCCATCAGACCAATCTATCGTGAACCAAATGGGCAAAAACTGCGGTTCAAAAAGAGTCACTCAGAATACACAGAACAAATCACCAGCTGGGGGAGGAGCCCCATCTAAACAAAAATCAGAAGAGTTGATAAGAGTCACAAGTGACCAATTGGTCATTATAATATTCAGAAAACCAGCCAAGACCTGGTGGATAGGCGAGTGCTGATTTTGAAAGACGGTCTACTCTCCAATTGTGTTCACGATAGATGTGACTGAAGGTGAGATCGTGGAAGCTTGAAACAAGCTTTTGTGATTCCCTACACTAGTGATGAAGCTCTGGTGGGGAGAGAGCAGTAACTCCCTTAGTTCAATTAATGATAACCATGGAGTCACCAAAAATGTGAGCAAGTGGAATTCCCATCATATGGGAGGAGTGCAGAAGGGCCCAAAGACCCAATAGTTCTGTCTTTGTATTGGATCCTTTTCCCACTCCCAGCGCAAAATCCAGGTGATGATTCTCATTCAGTATCAGGCTGTATCCAATACTTGCAGCAGTAGAGTTCAAGGCACCATCGAAATAGCCACAGGGAAAGATTTCGTACTCGATTTATGCTGCATATTCACTACTTTCCTGTTATGTGATATGAATCCTAATATATTAGAGCTTATTCTCTCTTTAAGTAAATACCCCTACCCTTCATCGTAGACTTTCAATTTGTACTATTCCTAAGTACTCTGGAGGTGATCCAGACCAACTGTACTGGATGAATGCCTTTGCTTTGCTTACCTGCCCTTGAGCCATTGTGGCTACAAGTTTGAACAAAATCTAGTTATATGTATAATATAATTACATGTTACCTTATAGATTGACTCAGGGTCACCTTGTAACCTTTTCAATCTAGGCTGGTCAACAGTGATTGACTCGTAGTGATCCATTAAGGCGCTACCCTCAAGACTCACCCTTGGCTTATTGGTATGGCTCAGCGTTCGGCCTTTATCCATCGGTCTTTCTTTATACCGAGGCCTCTTTCAATATCCCAATAAAGGGTAAAGGGTAAACGAGGTCCTTTTCTTCTAAAAAAGAAAGGCCTCTTTCAATATCCCAATAAAGGGTAAACGAGGTCCAAAGCTCAAATTTATTTCTCACACACTCGATAATTGAAATAAGTTCCTCCTTATAAGTTGGTTAGATAGTTGCTTTAGGTGACTTCTTCCTTCTTGCCAATAGAGGAGCTAGATTCTTGATGCATTGATGGATTGATTCCACAAATAATAGAATTGATTGAAATATGGGGAAGAGGGTAAAATCTCACTACATTAGGCTATTAGGTAAAATGTTGCTTCTTCTGCCGCGAAACATTAAAGTCTCTTCTATTAGCTGAAAGTTATGTATTACATTTGGGAGGCAACGCAAGAACAAATTACCGTATGGAATGTCCTTATCCTCGTCTAGATTCTTCTCGGTTATTGTTGGCGAGGGTTTACTTTATGCTGGCGGGAGCACCATTCGAAAGAAGATACTCTTCGGAGAGCTAATACAAGACATGTTGGGAATGGTGACTCAAAAACAACGAAAAATGAGAGGCACCGTTTCAATAACTAGCAATAATCATATTAATTTTATTTAATGTTTCTAAATAAGTCTATAGGCCTAAATTTAAGCACAAACTAAAGGGAAAAACATTACTATAAAAAGTGTGTGCCTAAATTTACGCCTATCGACCTATTGAGACACATTAAATAAAATTAATGTGGTTGTTTCTAGTAACGGTGAGCGCATAAACATATCTACGAAATATTAATAAAAAAATTAATATAATTGCAATTAATAATTATAATATATAATAAATAATATCATTTAATTAATCGAGACGGGATAGTGTATGTACACCTATGTAGACTTTAGCAGTCAAATCACTGCGTAGATTAGTTATTATTATTATTTTGAATTAAAAATATACGATGAAGTGAAATATACCAAATATTATTTATTATATATTTTAAGCATACTTTATTGTTTAATACCTTTATAATTAATGATTTTAATATCCATTTTTTAAATTTGGGCTTATCCATTATTATATTAAATAATAGCATTTCATAAATCATATCATTTAAATAATTAATTATTATATTACAACTAATAAACCATATTAATTTCGTAGTATTGGATATGTATGTAAATTATGATATATACTAGCAATTGTACCTAGGGGTGCAATAAAAGAATGCCGTGTTGCAAGCTAAGCAAGGAGATGTAGGCATATAGAACAAGAAAGACAATTTGAAGTGTTGATACAATACCTAAATAATGTCATATGAGTATCGCGACTAAACAAAGGTCTAGAAACCGTTGTAGGTGTGTATAGCTATAGTTGAATGACACAGGGAAAGGCAATTACTCAACCAATCGACTACCAAAATAACGAATTGAATTAAGTGCTATAGTCATTAAAATGTGGGCTATTTCACGTGGCACATCAGAATTGTCGTGATATTTTGAAAATGATTGTCAATAGCACAAGGACACTGCTTTAGAATGACTTTCGAAGATTATCGTGTTGAATGGGCAATGCGATATTGAAAGACGACACTCATCTAGAGAATCTGAGCGCTCCTCACTCCATTGCCAGTCCACCCTACCCTTCTCTGTCTCTCCACGTGGCAACACTCTCCCACTCCACCTACCACCTTCCAGCTCCTCCCAAATCTCCTTCTCGTGTCAGTGCCTACCATCGGCACCTCAATCCATCTCCCAAGGCGGCTTCTCTTGTCCACCCACGAGCTCCTTCATCGATCGCCCGTCCAATAGTATGACAGAGAGCCCACTGAGAAGAACAGAGTTACATAACCTAAAAAGTTTTATGTATTCTAAGCCAAATTTTGAAAGTCTTAATGAAATGTTAGCCTTATTTCACTCATAAATTGGCCCATGAGAGGTAATTCATGAGTCCAATTCTATCACTAATTGAAAATATAATTTTGATTATAAAAATGAATTCAACCCCTTCCAGTACCTTAGTTCCAAGTTTCTAATCCAAACTTATTATTTCAACCATTTAAACTAAATTTTAGCTAAAAAAAACCTACCTAGATTATAGTACAAATAATTTAAAATTTACTTAAATCTATTTTTTTCCAATCATTTCAAAATGATTTACTCCGGAATTCATGGTATCTAGGGTTTAACTTTAATTATCAATATAATATAATATTTTTAAAAAATATTAGGTTTTTTTTAAACAATAAAATCTTAGCTTTAATTATCCGATAACATATATCCATGTAATATACTATTTAAAAAAATATCAATATAATATATTAATTCTAAAAAACATCAATCATTAAAGGTCCAACATTATGTTTATATTTTTTTAATTTAATAATAATCAAACAAAATAAAACTTAAAATATAAAAATGAAATTAATTAAAAATATAAAAATAATATTAAATAAAAATGTATTAAAAATGGATAGTCCAAACTCTAAATTGCATAGTCCAAATATTTTTGGTCGATAACCATATTTTTTCGTCCCATCAGTAAATACCGTAGGTTGGTGATTGCGTGTGCAGTTTAGCTCGAAATAAATGCCACATTGCTAATACGTGTCGAATTATCCATGCGCTACACCACCTCTTAGCACATGTTCACTCTTAGAAAGCTCCACTTAGAATCTAAGTCACACGTACATATTCTTCTATTTGATATTCATCCTTTCCTGTGATACAATCTAACTCACACATATACACAATGATATTTGATATTCATCCTTCCCTCTGTATTTAAATTTTGCAAACCAGATAGAATTTTCTATGTCCGATGGCCACACCAAAGAAAGGCTTCGGGTCACATTTTTCTCTACATTTTGCTTTGCAATAGGAGTGGGGAAGCAATGGATTCTCCTAAAACTGACACAATGCAAGCATTAGTCGTCAGAAAATTAGGAGACCCTACTGCTCGAAAGAAACAACGACGTTCATTCACCATGATTTCATAACATTTGGCAATCCCTGGGCTAGGCGTCTGCCATATTGAAAGAGGAAATCCAATAGGCATCTGCCATATTGAAAGAGGAAATCCAAAACATTTGGCAGTCCCTGGGCTAGGCGTCTGTGATTCAATATCAGTTCGATTTCGAAGTTTAGAATGTGTTAGTTTTACGTTAACCAGCTCAAAGACTCAAAGAAGCTTGAGCAACTCTCCATCTTAGAGGCATCACAGGCATGATCGAATGGCAAACTCGTTCGCTACCTACAGCAGGAAGTCACGAGAAGGCAAGTCCTGAGCTCCCTCCCTACATATTGCATGTAGGAAACAACCATATTTCAGTAAATCTTTATCTCTCGCAAGCAGGAATGGGAAGTCAGCCCAAAGATGCACGAGTTCCTTACCTCCTGATCCTGCTGTTCCGTGAAAGGAAATTTCACCGTGTTTGCTAAATCAGAGAGACCGCGCACACAAGTGGAAATCTGGTGAATTTCCTTCAACAATCCCATGGAGGAAATGTTGCAGAGCTTAATACCCTGTCAGCAATGTCATGGCTTCTAGATTCTCTGTAACGAGCCCTGTCTGCAGCAAAGCAAGCAATCCCTTGCATCTCTAGCTCTGCATGAAGCCATTTGGTGAAGCGAAGAACAGTTGTATTTTTCCCATGTGTTGCTATGTACACATCACAGCTTCTGAACCTTGCAGATGACGATAGAGAGGCCGAGGTCCTCGTAAATGAAATATTTTTTGATGGGTTGCTTGCTTGCAATATATTTTTGTGCCCTACGACAATGTTGAGGTCTATTGGACACCTGCCATTATGGGATCCTGAATTGCTATGTGCTTTGTTTGATAAAGACTCCTTGCATAAAAACCCAGACTTGTGAATATCATTCAAGTGCTTCCCTCTGATGAATGAAGGGCCATAGGATGAACTTGGTATGTCATTAGCGTTGTTTAAACATGAATTCTGAGGCAGACATGAAATGCATGTTTGAGAAAAATTGTTCCTTTTGATATTGACGGGCTGAGAGTCACTGTTGGGCATATCAGATCCTCTCCTTTCATCACCCTGTTCCTCAATTGACTTCAGCCACCTCGGTGCAGATCAAAGTTAAGGCCATCAGTGTAAACTTTGCAAATGCTTTGTAGATCATGGGAAAGTACCAAGAGAAACCCTCCCTTCCCTTTGTCCTGGGCTCTGATTTCTCCGGTGTTGTGGAAACTGTGGGGAATGGAGTCACCAGGATTAAAGTCGGGGACAGAGTCTGTGCAATGATAGAGTAGGATGGTTATGCAGAAAAAGTTGTTGCGGATGAGAAAGAGTTGTAAGTGTGCAATCCTCAACCTTGGAAAAATATGTTTAGTTTAGGAACTTTCTTAGTTTGTTTTAATTTTGCAATTGATGGCCAGTCTTAAATTCTTATGGATATGGATATAAAACAATTTTCACCGATATAACTTTAAGTATGCCTTCCTCTCAATGCTCCTTTAGCCATTGTTGAGGGCCAATGTCTCATATGCAGCGGCCTTTGGAATGCCTTCCCTTCTCATTGGTTTTTCTATAATCATATTCTAGGCTGGCCGAGGATCCTTTGTTGACAGGCAGGCTATTGGAATTAGTGTTTTTTCTACTGTGGTTAAAGTCATATTTAATGTTGTAAGGTTGAGGAAGAACAAATCTGGTTCTGTAAATTATGAACAAGTTAATTGTAGTGCAGAATCTAGCAGTACTGCTCATTGGCTTGACGCTGCTAAGTATTATTCATCTATTCATATAATTTAAATTTCTTTAGGTATTTAAATTTAATGTAACCTGTAGCTATTTAAGCTAGCTGCATGTGTTATTACAAATATTCAGGTGTGGGGGTTCGATCTCAGTACCATCAAGAGATCATCGGTTAGTCACATGCCTAGCAATCATAGCTTATATATATACCCAATTTACTAATATAGGAGTATAATCCAGCGCTGGTCGTATTTACCCGAGACAACAAACTTTCATTTGTCACCTATAGGAGTTTAATCCAGTGCTGCTATTTGTTTACCTTGGGGATCAACCTATTTATATGACTATTTGTAGCATCTTTGTGCACAAAAAGGGGCTGCTACAGCACCATAGAGGGTCTGAAATATTTTTTAGCACCCACATGTAAGATTGATCTCTTAAACCTGATTATAATTTCTGAGTTCAAATGTTGTTATAAATGTAAAAGAGGCCACTATTATCTGCTTATATTGTGAAGCTTGACTTCTTGTTTTCATAAACATGTCGTTTTCATAAACATGTCGTTTTAGCTACCAATTTCTATATTCGACAATCATAACAAAAAACAAGATCCTGTAGAGTTCGAACAAAAAGAAAATCCTGAAGAGTATGGACAAATTAGATGAGTGAGAAAATCCTGAAGAGTATGGAAAAATTAGATGAGCTAATCAAATCCCGAAGAGTGGAAAAATTAGATGAGCTAATCGGCTAGTTAAGATCACATACCTTTTCAGCAAAAATGTCCTGTATAATGAGAGTATCATTAGAAACGCTGGTAACCACTTTTGATTTGGTGGTGCCTTCAGTGTCAAAGAATCCCTCGTCTTGTCTCAATACAGCTTTCAAATATTTATACGCATCCGAGATATGGCCAAAATTAGACAAAAGTTTCACCCTAGACAGCAGGTTGTGATCCTCTGCCTCACAACCGTTGAAAGGAAACTTAATTGCAGTAGGATCTAGTATGCTTGTCAAGGGTTTGGTAGCTGGAATTTGAGAAACTTGCTTGATAGCTAAAGGATTATTGGCAAGAAAAATAAAAGTTAGTTGCAATCTACCACAAAGAAATGTTTGATAGGAAAGACTGCTCATTTGTGGAAATTTTACCCGGTTCTTCTCATTTAGACCATCCATGGCTACATAATCAATGGTATTTTTTCACATGTTTGCCAGAGTTGAAGAAATTTGGAGTGAAGTTGGATTTCGAAGAAGAAAAGATTGATTGTCAGGAAATGGCTCCATGTGATCGGCAAAAGGCAGCAATGCATGACACTTGGAAAGGAGTTAGGTTTGTAAGGATAAAAGAACACGACTCTTTGCCGGACTTGTCTTTTATATATCTTATGGATTCTGGTGATTCCCCTGGAGAACCGAAAGATGGAGATGGGAATGGAGAGGGATCAGATGATTCTCTCTTGCCTAGCCTCCAAGATGATATAGGTATGCAATGCCTTGCATGGGATTCGAGATCAGATTATGGCGCCATAGCCTCATTGAACACACGATTTAATCATCTTGTTCAAGGTGGTTATCTGTATCATTTGAGAAGGAAGCTCTCTGCTTTATTTCTCCAACTGTAGAAGGACATGCCCTGTCACAGAAAAATCAAAAGAAAAAAAAGTAGTCTTTACCTGCTTCGTTGCTATAACAATGCATTTCAATAACTAAACCTGTAAATGGCTCTGAAGATTCAGCTTCTTAAACATAATGTTATTTTCTATATATCCCAAGAAACAAGTGTTAAGCTACTTTGTTGCAAATTTCTCGGCAGGGCGAAAACGGCAAAAGGGAAAAAGAAACAAAGTAGCAATGATACCCACCAAGAAACACAACAACCAATACACCAATCAACAAATACAGTATACTGCACAATTTACAAACACACAGTCATTAATCAAGGCATCACAGTCATTTCACACAATTTACAAACACAGGCATCACCGCCTAAGAGTGTCGGCATGTGCGATGTGCATTTAAGAGAGCACGTGCCAGATCAGCAGGCAACAGATCAAATTCAACGAAATAGATTAACCGAATCGTTGGTCGAAAGCATCCTACGGCTGAATGAAACAAAAAAACAAAAAAACAACCACATTAACTTTGGGGAGTCGACTCCCACTTGTTGAAACGCCTTACGGCGTAATTATTATATTATAACTAATAAACCATATTAATATATTAATATTAGATATAAATGTAAATTATGATATATAAATAACCATATCAATTTATATTATGATACATTTAACATTAATAAAAATATATTATAATATTTTAGATAATAATAAAAATAATAATTTTAGTTAATTAAGTGTAATTAAATAATAATATCATTTAAGTATAATGAATAATAATAATATATTATATTAGTAAAATAAATTATATAATTAAATTATTAATGTCAAAGTATTGGAAGTATTTAATTAAAATATTAGTATTAAAGTAATAATAAAATTATTTAATTTAAAATAATAATATTTATTTAGAATAAAGACCATGAACGTCACAATACGACATAACAAATGTTTTTTCTAAATTATATAATTAAATTATTAATGTCAAAATATTGGAAGTATTTAACTAAAATATTAGTATTAAAGTAATAATAAAATAATAAAATGATTTAATTTAAAATAATAATACTTAACTAGAATGAATATGATGAACGTCACAATGCGACATAACCAATCTTTTTTCTATTTAGTATGTTTTATGCCGCAAAACATTAATATTTGTGACATAAAGCCCTTGCAAATTGTGACAATGTGGCATAGCCTTTGTTTAATTTCATAATGTGACAGACATTTGGTAATGCAGGCATTCAAATAACATGTAGGGGGTTCACAAAGGGTTACGAGACACATTGTAACATGTCTAATGCATTTCCTATATGAATGGACCACAATGTGACATAAGTGTGGATGAATGTCATATTGTTACAATCATCATGGATGACCATTGCAAATATGAATTGTTAGAATTTGAGATAACGATGGAGGAATGCCGCAATTAACTAATGTAACAAGCTTCCATAAGTAATATATGATTAGAAGATGAATGTTGCAAATAAACATGGCACTTAATGAACATTCCAATGTGACAATACCCTTGCAAACCCTTTGATGAAGACTAAAAGATGAATTTTAGATTATGACATAAACATGGAGCAATGTCACAATCAAACATAAAAATTGATGAATGTTAGAATGGGACAAAAGATCAAAATGTGACATAACCCTTGATGAATGCCGAATGACACATTATTCATGTGTCACATATATGGCTATGTTGGCATATGTCGGACACTGTAGTGAACCATGGTTGACTTCAATCAATCATGTTTGACTTTATGTTGATCATATTTTTTGATGAATGTTCCATTGAAATAACTAAATGAAATCCTTGCGAATCCTTGTAATGAATCTCAGAATCTGGAAAAATCCGTTAAAGAATATAACCATAATAGAAGATAACCATTGTGAAATGTCACAATTCAACACAAAAGTTAATGAACACAGTAATCCAAGATAATATTAACACAACATTGAAGTCAAGGGCCAAGGAAATAAGTACTTCGTTACTCAGGTAGGCATTGAAAGGCCATAAGGGGCCAAGGAAATAAGTACCTCAAGAAATCCAAGGCCCTCCCTATTGTGTTAGGCATTAGGGGAAATTCTTTCAGTTAGTCAGGTAAATGTCAGGCAGGGAAAGAGATACACTGTTGTTGGTTTGAAAAGGCCAGCTTATTTATCTTTTGACCCAAGATTTATCTCTCTTCCTATATTAGATGGAAACTTATGCAGCTTATATAAAGCGGTCACTTGATATTTACTTACATAATGAGATCACCAAATGAAGCATTACGCCATGTACAATTGACTATCCTCAGATTCTTCCTTCAACCTCTCTCCGATCCTTTGAGAAGGGTTATATTATATAGAGACTGAGCTGTTGAGGAGAGCGATATCATTAAGGTTAACATAGAGAAAATTGCCCTCTCTGAATCCGTCCCTTGAGTTGAGGTTTCTAAAAATTTTTATCTTCCATTTTGAGTAATTCACGAGAATCTATCTGAGTCAAACATTCACACTCCCCTTCAATCGAGAACAAGCTGGGACTTTTGAGGGCAAAAACAGTTGGGGTGCATCTGCCTTAAGGCAGTGGGCCTATGTTTTTACAGGAAAGAAGGCCTGATGTGCATGTAGAAAGATAAAATAAAGGTACCATTGGTAAAAAATAAATGAGCAGGTATGGTGAACAAGAAGCATGGTGGGAGGAAATACCTGAGCCGAACGTGCAAAATTAGGAAACACCCTTCAAGAGGAGAGATTTTCTGACTACCGATGAATGATACAGTCTATACTATATGTGAGGTCTAATGTGAATCCATACATCTATTTCTTTTTCATTCACTAACTCATTTATTCCATCTATTTCTATTTTGAATTCATTTCTTTTCTTATTTCCATTTATCTCATTCTCTATATAGTAGTACTATCCGATCAAATAGTGTTCATGGCGAATATGCCCATCATAGAAGCACCGACCTGTCTGTTTTTCCCTCTTTTGATCCGCCTTGTATTCTGTTTCTCGGGCATTTTTTCTCTTGAAAAGTGCTCCTGGATTCGCTGAGAAGCAATGTGAGTGGGGAAGTTTAATCATATTGAGATTCATGTCACTGATTCATGAAATTAGCTTAGAATGCCTCTGTCATGGATTAAGCAACCGCTCCCCCAACCCGACCTTGATAACAAGCAAGTCAGTACATCACTTTTGGTGCTCTACTGTTTAGAGCACCAAAATCCCTTTATTCTTGGATTGGTTGTTGCTCTAGAATTCTCCAAATGCACGAACACAAAATCACAAATCGAACAAATGCAAAAACAACAACTAAATTAATAATGATATAATGATCACTCTTAGCGCACAGAATGTTCACCTTCAATGCATAGAATGATATGCATACGTGCTGCATTTGCTAAAGTGATGATCATTCATAGATGCTTTTTAGTTCAGTTTCTATCTAACCTCAATATCCCTCTGCCTTTCTTTTGGTGGTTCAGATTCACATGGTTGTACAACCCTCATAGTAGACATGCTTTTGGTGGTTTAGCTTCACCTGGTTGTACAACCCTCACAACTTTAAACAAGAGTAAGCTATATACCCAATGATTTTCACTAGGGCTAGTGATACCTTACTCCGTTACCCTTCAGTGAGTCCGAGATTTTGAAATTGTTTAACGAGTTTGAACTTGGATTTTTTAATCTATATGCTCAATAGACTCAAGATTTTTTAATCAAAGTGCTAAGTAAATTCAAAGTGTTAGGTTTATGGGTATTACTAATTCTGTATATTGTGAGGCAAAAACATTTTTTTATTTATTCCAGGGAATGTGCATACTTCATGGTTAACTTCCATCTGAATGCAGAAGGAAATAAGATGAGAGTTGTTTACAGGAAATATTCAATTCCATTTTTTGGTTGGGTTTTTCCAACTTACCTGGTGATGAAAGTTGCAGCTCCAACAACTAATAAAATTTGCACACCCAATTTACTTCTGGAAGCCTACGTGCTTGAGCTGGAGCTGCAACAATTATGTTTCCATGCATCCTCTCAAGATGAAGGTAGTCAAAACCACAAGTTTTTGGATGGCTTTGGGAAACCCACATATTCAAAATAAATCAAATTCCTTATCGTCGTAGCTATCAATCCACCACATGTTTAATGTGTTTAATGTTGTTGGTTCCTCGCTATCCTTTGAACACACATAATATATGTGCTTCGTTGCCACCCGCTTTGATTCCCAAGAAAGGCAAGTGTTCTTTTCTGTATCTATGGGCAATCATGTTTTTTTTTGGACTTGCTAATTCTATTGTTGATTGAAGGAAAAAGGAAAAACCACAAGTTTTTGGATGGATTTCGGAAACCCACATATTCAACAGAATCCCAAGATCTTCCATTGGGCTTGTAAGATAGGCATGCTTAATACATAAAGAAAAATGCCTAACCACTTGAATAACAACTGAAACATGTATCCTTGAAGGTGCCTTCCTGTGATTAGCTTCCATAATAATGTACCCATATGAACGGCCTATAAACCACCCCAAACTGCTCTGAATATTTAAATAAGCACTAATAGGTTGAGGTATTCCCAATTTACTTCTGGAAGCCTACTTGCTTGAGCTGGAGCTGCAACAATTATGTTTCCATGCATCCTCTCAAGATGAAGGTAGTCAAAACCACAAGTTTTTGGATGGATTTGGGAAACCCACATATTCAAAATAAATCAAATTCCTTATCGTTGTAGCTATCAATCCACCACATGTTTAATGTGTTTAATGTTGTTGGTTCCTCGCTATCCTTTGAACACACATAATATATGTGCTTCATTGCCACCCGCTTTGATTCCCAAGAAAGGCAAGTGTTCTTTTCTGTATCTATGGGCAATCATGTTTTTTTTTGGACTTGCTGATTCTATTGTTGATTGAAGGCAAAAGGAAAAACCACAAGTTTTTGGATGGATTTCGGAAACCCACATATTCAACAGAATCCCAATATCTTCCATTGGGCTTGTAAGATAGGCATGCTTAATACATAGAGAAAAATGCCTAACCACTTGAATAAGAACTGAAACATGTATCCTTGAAGGTGCCTTCCTGTGATTAGCTTCCATAATAATGTACCCATATGAACGGCCTATAAACCACCCCAAACTGCTCTGAATATTTAAATAAGCACTAATAGGTTGAGGTATTCCCGATTCACACTCAGTCTTCCTCTTATTTTGATTTCCTTTAGGAGTTGCTATTTGTTGCAATGCCAGAATTGAGTGGACACTATATTAAAAGTTAAAAGTAAAGCTTTCTACTACACATTTCATGTTTAGGCATTGCAACAAACATGATACATTGGTAAGTTCCAGAGTTTGATGTTAGACCTGAAATATGAATGCTAGATCAATTAGAGGATGAGGATGCACTATACTAAGTAGAATTTATAAATACATATAATCATCCATCTCAGCATGTCACCACATTCACTACCACAACCATATATATTGTGACTTGCACATAAAGAATATTAGATGGACACATATAGGATACATAAGTGCTAAATATTCACAAAATCTCTTCCAAAATGTTGGAGTCATCGAACCAACTCCTCCCTCGATTTTGGATTTCTTGCAATTCCAAGTGCAAAGATGTAGATTGTGCAAAACCGAAACAATTGTGTGAAGGGTTGTGCACATTCTCAACCCTTGAGTGACACCATATTTGATATCTGGTATCAATACAATATCTCTATACATGTAATTACATAATTTATTCTAGAAGTAAATCGGGTGTGCAAATTTTATTAGTTGTTGGAGCTGCAATTTCATCACCAGATAAGTTGGCAGGGACTAAAGAAGAAACACAACCAAAAAATGGAATTGAATACTTCCTGTAAACAACTCTCAACTTATTTCCTTCTGCATTCAGATGGAAGTTAACCATCAAGTGCACACATTCCCTGGAATAAATACAAAAATGTTATTACCTCACAATTCACAGAGTTAGCAATGCGCATAAAACCTAGCACCTTGAATTTAGTTAGCGCATCCATTAAAAAATATTGAGTCTATTGAGCATATAGATTAAAAAATCCAAGTCCAAACTCATTAAACGATTTCAGAATCCGACAGGTCTGGCCTCACGGAAGGGTAAGAGAGTAAACTATCACTCGACGACGTGTCGGTGGGACCCGGTGCAAATCGTTGGGTAGATAGCTTACTCCCTTTAAACACTCATAGTCAATGTGCATGCACCTTTAATCTTGTTCAGAAATGACATCGAGGTGGACTGTTGCATGCACATTGACTGCAGGCACTTGGACAACAACTACCAAAGGCGTCATATTGATTGATTGGATGCAGTCAGGTGTTGTCAGAGTGAGCAGGTTGAGTAGGTTGTCAGGGACTGCACAAAGCTGATACTATGTCAGATTTATAAACAAAAAAAAATTTCGACAATAAGAGGGCGATGGCCCAAAACATTGGAAAACCACTCGATTTAAAAGCTAAACTATAACATAAAAAATGTATTTTGTGTGGAATAGATGCCAAAACCCGAACGATTACATAATTCCCTACATGCAGAGAATACTAAGGAAATTGAATATTTTCTTTTTAAATTTATATAATTTTAGGTTTGATAAGTTAAAAAGATTGGTTGAAAAACCTTCTTAAAGTTTGATAGTTTTGATGAATTTAAAAGTTATGAAGGTTGATCTTGTAATAAAACAATTTAATTTAAAATTTAATGTGAACACACACACCACATTCTAAGAGAAAACAATTTTCATACTCAATCTTTTAACATTACAAAGATGAAATTTCTTTCATTTCATATTGTCTTAAAGATTGTCCAATGCCCTAGGGATTGTTTGAGGTGTATTTCACAGTAGAACCCATGAGAGTTCATAACAATGTTGATTTTATGCTTTATGATAATTGTAATTTAGGGTTACTAACCTCTTTGTAGTGTCACAATTTTCTTTTAGGTTGAGAGTACGACGTTGGTGGAAATTTTAGATGATCCAAGCTTGAGAGGTCATTTCACACCACACTAGGTCAAAATAATGCATGCCCATTTTCACTTCACCAAATCATGTTTGCATGCATTTTGATTAAATAATATATATTTTGTTGCAAACCAACTCATGGGGGTCTCTGCAAGATACTTATGCCTTCTCTCAAATGAACCAACACCACTCTCTGTAATTGCCCAACATGTCTACTCTAGACACTTCATTTTCACCCTTTTTGTTAGAACATAGACCTTTTGTGGAACTGCACACTTGGAAGTCATAATTGTTATGTCCGAGGAGGTTTAATCACCGACTGCACCTATTGCTCCTTCTTCCTAAAACCCATGACATTGTCCTCACTAAACATCTAGTTGCACAAATGATTTGAACTCCATACTCATGCATCGATTGGATTATGTGATGGTTCGCTCATCTCTCATACTTCTCCTTCTTTCATGTTTCATCATATATCCCTTCTTCTTTGACCCTGTCGATACTTTTCCCTTTCAACATCCCTTACTTGCTTTGTCACACTTCTAGTGTACAAACTATCATTAGAGGAATTTTGGGGTCTAAAATGGGCCTCCTAAGGAAAATAATAAAATAATAGTTAAAATAATAAAATAATATTGATTAATTTTGGAGGAAGAAAGAAAAAAACTACTTTTTGTGTTCGTATTATCGACATATCTCCCTGTGTTTTTACTCAAATTTCGATCGAGAGAGCTCGTTGGATGCAGAATTTTATTCCGCATCCAAGGAGCTCTCCCGATCGAAATTTGAGTAAAAACACAATGAGATATGTCGAAAATACGAACAAAAGAAGTAGTTTTTTTTAATGACAAATATGTCAATTCAACCATTATGGTTGACTTATTTTATTGAAATTCTATTGGTTCTTGAATTCCAACTCACGAAAACTTATTTTGGCACGTTTTCTTATAAGGCCCATTTTAGACCCCAAATTTTCTCTAATGCGTTGAGCATTTTTAACTTAAATGATGTATGCAATCTATGTGACCACTTTTGAATATGATACTATTTTACTATTATGTTTGTTTATAAAAATAAGTTCATTATATATACTCTTTCTTGCAACAACTTGTCATACTTGTGTACAAATCATTTATTAGATTGAGAAGATTTTTTTGTTGCACTAATGGTTTTTTTTTTCCATAGTCACCTAACTTTATGGGCTTACATATTTCTTATTTCGTACATGCCTTGTCATAATAAACTTCTTTTTTTTTAATATTCTTTCTTTGCTAGACTTAGCAAGATAGAACTTTCAAATTACATTTTTGCCTTAAATTGTCACGCCCCCTCTCGCCCCGGAGGAGAGAGCGCGACCTAACTCTTCTACCTGAGTTACCTATCTTTGATTCTGCGTTCGTATGGTGATTCCTGTTTTTTTTTAAATATCTACACAAGCAAGAATTCAACCTGCTAACATTCTGGCCCAGAAGGTGTATAACTCTTTATCTTCCCCAATCGCAGAGAGATCAAATGGCGGAGAATCATTCCGCAGAAAATCAACGGTGCGGAGAGCTTCACTTGCAGAATCGAAAACATATCAAAATTTCACTCTCGCACATCACATCCCGCATCCCATATTCTGCATCCTACATATCGCATGCGAAACAAACGTTGCGGAGATCGAAGTTGCCGAAATCAAAATTTACCATAAGTCATTTCTGCATCCCGCATCCCTCAAATTACGGAAAGCAGACTTTGCCAAACGATATTTCTGCATCTCGCAAATTGCACAAGGGAAATTGCAGAAAGCAAATTTTTCCAAATGAAATTTCTGCAGCTCGCATCATGCAAATTGCAGAAGGGAAAATGCGGAGTCCAAAATTTTGCAAAGCGCATTTCCGTATCCCGCATCCCGCAAGTTGCGGAAGGGGAATTGCGGAAGGGGAAAAATGCGGAAATTCGATCTGTTCATGAAAATTTCTAAGTCTAAAACTGATTTTAAGCATTCAGGTCATCACGAATCTGACAGATCTAGCTCCATAACAACTTAGAAAATTCATTGAAATAAAAATTACATACACATATACATCATTCATCAAATATACATCTGCATTAAATACATTCCATTAAAGCATTCATCATATTCATATTCATTTATAAACAAGTATAGTTGCATGGATTGAAAACCAAGAAATACTTATCTTTATCAGAAGCTTGTCCCGCAACCAGCTATGTCGCTGCAACATTCCACCCAACCATAGGCCAGTGTGCTCATCAATCTCTCAACAACACTACCACCCCTGAGCTGGGCATGATTTCCCCAAGGAATAAGGAACACTAGAAGACTTCCCTATAGCCAAGGATATAATAAAACTCAGCCAAGCTAACACAGTTGGGTTTATCAGGATTACATAGGTAGTGATTTACACATAGCCAAAGTTTATACAAGTCACAACCAAGACAACAAATGGGTTTATTAGGAAACCAACCAAGCCATCCTTCTAGTTGGGTTTATCAGGCTTACACAAACAAAGGTTTACACTTAGCCAAAATTCACATGACACACAACTAAGCCAGCAGATAAGTTTATCAGGCTACCAGCCAAGCCATCCTTCCAGTTGGGGTTTATCAGGATTCCAAGGAGGTGGAAAGACTGTCTGCTAAGCTAGTGAGCTCAATCCGAGAGCCATGGACACCTACACCGGATCTAGCCTGACTTCTAAACATTTGCACACCCAACACAAGGAAACATCTCCTTCTTTGCTACATAGTCCCTTAGGGCATGCCTTCCCTTCTAGTGCTATTCAGGGTATGCAAATAAGAAAACTAGCCCTCTAGATTGGTCTGTGAGGTTCCTTCACACACTAGGTTTATCAAGCAAGCCCAGACTCCATTTCCATTCCCCAAATCAATTTAGATGTCAAACGAGGATGTACACAAATCAATCTCAGTTCTAGGATTAACAAAACGTAACAAAAGCCAAGGAATACACACACACACAACAATTACGAATTTCTGAGCATTTCTCGAGCCAGACCAACTACTGCAATTACCAAAACGAAATTGTTTGCTGGTCATTCAATTCAAAAACACAAATCGGATTCTGGGCATTCGCATTCCGGAAACGACTAACAGACAGGAAAATCGTAAAAAGGAAAACAATTCACAGAACAAGAATATTCGTGAAGGATCAAGAATCAAAGCGATTTTGCTTGTTGTGTCAATGCCAGAATCCCCTTGCAAAAACGTTCAACATAGTCCAAAATCGTGAGGGGAAGGTGAAATGCGACTACATGAGGGAAAGACAGGCATTTTTTTGGTGTTTTCTTGCCTAAGAAATTTTAAAACGTTTTTCCTAGAAATAGTGCTCTGCCCATTTCGAATTTATTCCCACTCTTCCAATCCCCCCCTTATCCTTAGGAAAAATCATGCCCCTATCTCATTTTGTTGCATCGACATAGCTCGCTAAGGATTTTAATTCAAATTGCAAATTTAACATGATGTCCAAACTTATAACGTTAAGCTAGCATAAAAACACCATTGGCCTAAATCTTAATCACTGAAACATAAACACTAAATCAATGGTGGGGCTTTTTCCTTGAGCTCCACACCATGATTATTTACATCATATTATTTAAATGCAAACGGGGTCAAAACCGGGGTGTTACATAATTTTTTTTTTGTAACCTACATAGCTTTGAATATGCAACTATTTTACATTTCCTTTAACTGTCACAATATATATTATTGTACTTTCCAATTGTTAGATATACAAAAGGTGTCCCTTCCCCCAATGTCACCTTTTATCTTTGTAACAAACTTACACTTTTATTGTAGGGATGCTCCCAAATCATGACAACAAACATACCAATGTATGAAGAAGATTTGTATATGCACAACAAAAACCGAAAACAACAAGAAACAACGTCTTCTTTAATGATAGGTACTCATCAAGTTGTGGACATCCCTTCTGCATTCTATGTTGTCCAACCTTCCATGCCAATGTCCCGTCCATCCACACCTTTGTATATCACTTTTCCATTCATAATTCCCAACCTTCCATGACACCATCCCTTTCATCCCTAATGCATAATCCATCCAACACCTCCCTTAATGTTGCACAAAAACGTTTTTGTAAAATATTGGACCAACTCTCTTGTATAAATGTATGCTCAATATGCATTGAATCTTACCCTAGCATTACACCAACAAAAATCCATGGTATGTATGCATGCTCTCGTTGTAGTTTAGAAAGAATAGGCCATCGCTTTTCCTTGGCAATCAATATGGACCTCGACATACAACCATCTATCCTTGTAATACTTACTCAATTTGAAGAAATGCTCATTTGTCATGTCAACCCAGTGCTACAAGTCACCCATGCCCGTAGTAGTTAATATAAATATTCTAGACATACTATTAGCTTCCCCAAGATATTTCCAATATTGCCACATTCCTCCCTCTATTAATATCATACCTTGACATCCTTGTTATTGACAAATGCAACCATACAAACAAACCATATGAATTATTTGTTAGTCGAACACATGTTCTTACTTCTCTTGAATACAAAATGTCCAACGATCCCTACAATAAGAATGTTCGAGTTAATCCAATTACATCATCTTCTTTGTCTCTTGAATCAACATACATATCCCCTTTGCTTCTCCGTGTCAATCCCCATGATACACCATTTTATGAACATAACTCACCTTCTATTGTGCAATTACCAAATTCTCTTGAACCCCATGAATTACAATCCTCCTCCTTTATTTCTACACAAGAAAATTCTAGAACCGAGGTTGAGGAAATAAGACATTTCTTGCACATAGCAGAAGGACCACTCCCACCTTCCATTGATTTCCCCCATATATGTATTTCACCTATCAATGAGTACAACACATAAGACCTTCTGTCTATGACCTTCCTAATCTTATTCCCCAAAGGTATTGCAATGCTCAAACAACCACGTATTCATCAGGTTTAGTTACACGAGTATGCACTTCACCTCATCCACTACCATGACAACATATTTAATGACATCATAGCCATTCTTCTGCTTCCTTATAAACACAACCTTGAAGATACACCGCCCCCCCAAATATCTGATCTTTTCAATCAATTGCAAAACCTATATGATGACAATATCGTTGAACGGGTGTTCCGCTTCGGCTCTACACTTCGTGGGACACATTCCTATTAGAACAAAAGCATATCTAAGCTCACTAATATGATCACTCAATAGGGCACACCAAACTTCTTCTTCACCCTTAATGCAGTTGACACCAAATGGAAATATTTGCATGCTCTCATGCCTAGCTAGGCTCTCCCCACTTGAAATAAACACCATCAATGGAAGATTAACAACATTACAGCGAACCCACATATTGCATCACAATACATGCACAATAGATTCAAAATATTACTTGAATAGGTGATTCAAAAAGGACTTCATATAACAGACTCTTGGTGCTGGTCTGTATTATCTCATACCACCTATCCTTCTCTTCATGTTTGCAAATTCAAAATTTTTCCTTCTAACATAGTTTTTTTTTTCACATTTAGGTATAAATCGCAACATAGGGGGTCCACACACATTGATGGTTTCATATGGTTGGAAGACGCACCAAATATGGATAGATTGGATTGGGGAGATGTTGTCGCGCTTGAACATGCAAAACATTACTTTGACAACTTTGTTACAACATGGAATCCTCATGACATCCACTTGCGAACCCCTGGGTTCCATCAGTCTGCTATAAATGACCTATGCACTCTTGGATCAACATCCATATTTTCAGCAAGCCACTATGAAGAACTTGTCAATTGTATTCAAAGACACACAAAATGTTCAGAATCTTCTTGCCTTCACAAAAAAGGAACGTCTCTTAAATGTCGTTATGGTTTCCCCTTTGACCTACAAGCAACCTCTTGTTTGTTCATTGATGCAAATGGATGCAAAATTTGCAACCCTGGAAGAAATGATTCCTTGTTAAACATACACAACTCAACCATGCTTTTGATATGGAGGTGTAATTTTTATTTCCAACTTGTTCTTTCTAGGCATGTTGTCCTCAAATACATTTCAAAGTATGCATCAAAACCAGAGACAAAGTCAGAAAGCTACCATGCTATTCTTTCTTGACTTCCACTTGCAACACCGATTGATGGGACTATACTTCAACCAATCGGGCAATTCCTTTCACAAATAGTTGCATATCAAGACATCAACACACAAGAAACTTTCCACATGCTCCAAAAAATCCCTCTTTTCCTTTGCATCCACTCCTTTGTTTCCTTGAATGTAATCCAAAGTGTTATCTATCACTTTTTTTATGACCCAACGGACACCCCTCAACCTCCCACCCTTCATTTTTTCATACATTTAAAGATCCCTTGCCCTTGAACAACTAACCCTTCTTGAAGTTGCTCACTCTTGGTCTTTCTCACCTTGTAGAAAAAAATGTTAATGGAAACCAATCTCCCCTCCCAAGATTGTTGTAATCTTTCCTCAATTCACTTCCATCCTTACCTTTGATTATGATTCCTTTGTACCATTCTGTTGGAGCGAACTTCTCCTATACAAACCTTTTCGTGCACTCCCTAACGACATTGGGACCACAAATTTTAAACTAACTTGTCATTGGCATCGCATTAAAGACACATACATTGTATGGCATGTTGATCGCTTACCAAAATATCCCTCTACACCTCCATATGATGATTCCACCTCTGATCCAATTCACTTTCCCGGATCCCTTAACATGGTTGAATGGGAACTCCTTTCTCAACTTCGCCCTGGAAATAACATCCATGTTGATGACCTTGACATGCTTGGACATTGCGATTTTGACAAAACTCATAATTGGACACATAACAAAATCCCTTCACATTTGCATGAAACATCCATATCATTCATTGACTTGAATATCTTATCCAGCCAGCTACACCAAGACACCTCTTCACTTGTCAATTTGTTGGAATATTAAAAAACCCATTCTAATACTTAGGATATATTTATTAATCTTTATGATTGATTTCCTAGGTTCTAGACTAGGTAGTTGGCCTCCACTTGCAATTCTGGTTAACATTTGTCATGTTTACACCCAAGAGTTCCTAACACAAATTCTGGATAAGATTCCACCAACTATACAAACTTCCCATATTAGTTACTGCACATTTCCTTCCTTCCACATTTTTAGACAATTTTATGCACTTTTAAAGTGGAACTGGTAAAAGCTAGTAACATGAAAACTGCCTATCGTTTACCCAATTCATCCTCCAAACTTTTATATCCTTTTCTGCATGATTTAATTGAATTTCCATCATTCATTAGATAACCTATCTCACCTATCTAATTCATGACCTCCTTAACAACAAAGTGCTTTATACACCTAAAGTGCTTTATGACAATAAAAATTCCTCCCTTTCACGTGAATAGAATTGTGCATTTGAACTTTCCACACACTTGTATGGAACTAATAGATCTGTTGCATTGCACAAAAAATGCATTGTAAAACACCTTAACATGCCATTTGTGCATTTCTTTGCAGAACAAAGGAATCAAGTCGTCCATCAATCCATATATGATGAACAATTGGCCTTCAAGGTTCTTCTTTCTATTGGTCAACATGTCATATTAACTTCTAACTTGTGGGTTGGAGAAGGCCTTGCTAACGAATCACTTGGAAATTCATTTCCATTGTCTACAACTCCAACAATCAACCCCCTACCTTACCATCCTTTGTTGTTATTGAATTCATACAGTACAAAGGACCCCCATGGGATGCTTCTAATCCAAATTATGTTCCCATCCTTCCCATAATAAGAGGTTCACATAGGCAAGTACCACTTCGTATGGCATGGGGTTTAAAAATCCATAAAGCACAAGGAATGGCCCTATAAAATGATACAATAGGTATTGGGAACATTGATAGAAAAAGCCTTACATTCACTGCAATATCGAGAGTTAAATCTCTTTTAGGCCTTCACATATCTCCAATTTTCTCATTTTCTAGATATTATCGAATGCAAAAAAATCCCTACGTCCAACGAAAGAAACAAGAGGAAGGTTTGCTTACTTCAAAGTATTTGCAAGCAAATTTTCCTTAAAGGTTGGATTTTTTTTGTTCTAGGCGTGTACTTTCCAACAATAATTTTTTTAATATTTCCCACATATCTCTTGTTCCCATTATTGAATAGCTCGCTACAAAAGGACAACACATACGAACATTATTTTCTTTTCCCTACAAACATACATGTTCTTTTTTTTGCTTGTATTATTTATTTATATGTGGCAATATTTATTGTTCGGATGCAACATACAAATTCACCACTCGATCACATGTTCCTCTTTTTTCGAACAAATATAAAATGTTTTTATTTACCACTCTACACTGTTTACTTCTATGTGTTATCATTTATTGTGTCAACATGTCCATGTTTTATTAGTTATATATGTTTTTTTATAATAACAACCTAACTTTTATTCTCAAACAAGTCAACTTGACATATTCTATATATATATGTTATTGCTTATGACATGCAAAAGCTTTGAAATTGTTCATATACAATGTTTTGTTCGTGTTGTTAAACAAAAATCACTATAGAATTTCTGAGCACACTGCCCTACTACTATCAACAAATAAAGGAACAAAGGGAAGCATTACAAGATAAAGAAACATGCTTTGAATCATCATCTGTGCTTCCAATTAATTACATTTGACCGACTATTAAGTTGCTTCTTGAATCGAGGAACCTGCTTCAATGTGTTCTTTGTTCCTACTGCAAACTAGAGTTAGATTTAACATACATGAGCAGAATTTCATACTACTGTCGACAAATAAAAAAAATACGAAAAACATTACAACAAATGGAAACATACTTTAAAACATCATCTGTGCTTCTAATTACTTGCATTTTTCCAACCACTAAATTGCTCTCTAAATTGAAGCAACTACTTCAATGTGCTCTGCATCTACATGAAAGGGATGGAGCTAGACATATATGACAAGATATTGTGCTACGACATCCACATCTTGGTCCCTACATTTCTTGTACTTGGTGTTTTCGTTGCCATCAATCCTTCTGTATATATGATTGAATTGTACTCAATTCTTAGAGTTTAGTATTCTAGACACTTCTATGCTTTGTTTGGGTGTATTGTTTTCTAAAAACTAACACTCCTGCGCTTGTTATATTTGATCTCCCCCGTTAAGATCCCTATATAACATGTTTCAACTCTTTCTATACTTACTATGAAACTCTTAAGTCAACTTTGTTTTGACGGTGCACCTTCACTTTTGTTCTTATATATTCTTATGCACTGATATGTTTCCTATGGTTATTGTTACTTCAATTTCAAAATGGCCATTTTTTATGGTATCACAATGTGTTTTTTAAACTATCATTTACCTTCACAATCTATCCAAAAAAGGTAGAAAATGCATAAACTTCTAACTATATATGCTTTGACCTCTTCATATGGAATATGCTTTGGTAGATATATCCGCATTTTTTCTTTTATTGTTAAATATCTCATCGATTATACTTGCACATTATCGATGGGATTGTATTTCTCTTTATCCCTTTTCTTTTTTACTTTTCTACAACATGATTTGTTATAAATGTTGCTATTGAATAAAATTCAAGTATACCTACATTTTGCATAAAAAATTAATGGTCAGTTATCTTTCCATGTTTAGTTGTTTATTTCCTTTTGCAATAATCAAACATGTATAATAATTCATAACTAGAAATGCTTTCTCTCATGTGCTTGTATAAAAATGCATGCTTCCTATTCTTCCTATCTTCAATTGTTTCTTTTCCTTTGCAATAATGAAATGATGATGGTTCATTCCTATAAATGATTTTTATTAAGTCCTTGTAAAATTTTTATAATCATGTCTACTAAATGATGTCTTTAGCTCAATATGTTTTTTGCATTGAAAAAATTGTACTTTTCACACATGCTATTTTTCATTTAAAGAAATCTCAACACTTGGAAAATAGGTCTGTTCATTTTTTTATCAATGAAAATCATTTTTATGATGTTCAAAAAAAAAATCCACCTCATGAGTTTGACACTTCATACTATCAATATTACAACATTGGATCCTATCAATTAATTTTTGACCTTCCTTATATGGTAATGATATAAGTTTCAATCAGTGTATTAAACACTTGTACATTTGAGAGAGAGATTAAATGGGTTCTATCCACACCTCGTTATTACCTCCTTCATCTTGCATATTGATAGGTGTTTATCAATCCTTGATTGATGGTGTTTTGGCTTTGTCTTGTGTTGACCCTTAATTCTTGGTCCTATGTGCAAATGCCCACCTTATACATTTAAACCTACCCCTTTGTCTTCACCCTACCACACTCTCTTCTTATATGATCTACTATTCCTACCCATGCCTCTTTAAAGTTGATTCTTGTTCCTCTTCCAAAACATGTAACACATGGGCCATTATTGGATTGTGGATAGAAATTGTTGCCCATGTTAACCGCTTTAGAGCTTCTATCAATAAAATAAATCATGAACCAATGAGAATAAACTTTGTACAGGGTATTCCCAATCTGCAGAGAAATTACTGAGTTTGATATATTACATCCATGCTTTCTACAGAGACGTGGTGTGGTTATGTCTGTGCAGTATCACATCCGTCCCTTGCTGCTTCAGAAATGGGTCAGGATAAAGCACACACAATATTTCAAAGGATAATCACACCCGCCATGAGAAGACTAAGCTTGAAACCCAGTTAACAAAACCACAAACATAGCTTTCCAGGTCACCTGCTCGTTACCAAATAAACCTTCATGAAACCAAGCCACACCCACACAACAAGATGGATCCAAACAAATCTTGAAGGAAAATCCTTGTGATGGTGATCTGTGATTCCAAGCTCCATTACCAAACAAGAGAACCTGCTTCCCATGTTGAATGTTTAATAGCTTCCATTTGTCATGTAAAAATGCCATCTGTTGTGTAATGTTTCCAAATTCCTATGAGCATTGTTTTGAGGGTTTCATCTTTCATCCTAGGACATCGAATTTTTAGATTTTACTATGTTCAGGGGAGTCGAGACCTAAGCGAAACTTGGAGTTCACTGTTCAATTGTTTTCAAATGACAAATGTTTTTTTTTTGGTGGTTGTTGCTATTAATGATGAGTAGGTTGCTACTGGTTGAGAGTATTTAATCCCTAGGTATGAGAGGTAATCTATCGCATAAATTTTAGAACTTCGACTAGATGGGAATTAATCCATGACATGTTGCTTTTGATTTCCCTTATATCATCTTAGACAACCCTGACTCCCACCGTCTGCTCTACCAATTTGACCTCCTATTTCGGTTTCATTCTAGGAATAATGGCTATTCCCCACCAACATCCTACTGCTTGTAATTTTCCAAAAAAGATCCAAGTTTCTTTCTTATCTTCTGATTAAATTCAAATGCCAAATGCTAAACAAGTGACTCTCAATAGCCCACAAATTTCTTGGACATAAATCCACTTCCCTTGATCTCCACAGGGAAAGGACATGTCGTCTTGAAGACATAGAGTCACCATTAACGTGTTGCTTCCCTCCACAACTTTACCCAGCTCAGTTTGAATTCGTTTATGGCCCTCAATCCCAAATGCATTGATAGGAAGAGAAGAGGACGGCATTCTACCATATCACTGGTGTAGTTGATCCATGTCAAAGATTATCGAAGGGTCTTCCATGCCCGAAGGCACATGATTGCTTGTGGGTTGTCCTCGGTTGTTGGAACAATGGTTGATAACATTTAAATGTGTGGATTCATATTTAATGTTGTGACAAGTAACATTGGGTCATGTAGACCTATATCCATGCTTAAAAAACATTAGGGAAGCCAACGAGTTATATGTTGGCCCCCATTTTACCTTGGTTTGGAAAAGCTGCCTTGTTTGCTAAGGTGTTAGCCTTCACATTATTCTCACATTGAATATGCATTATATTAGCTTCAGATATATGATGGATAAGGCCTATAATGCACTTATGTAGCCTCTCAACAATTATGTTCATTAGTTCCTCTCTTTTTCTGGTTTGTGAAATTACCATGAGGGTGTCCCCGACAATGATTTCCTTTTGAATCACAAGTGAAACAATGAAATCTAATCCATGGTAGAGTGAATGAAATCCCACTGGGTTGTTAGTTGCTTTTCCTAGACCCCATTCATATGTTAAGATTGTATTTCTACCAATATCAAGCACTTGCCTCCTCGATTCATATACTTATGTCTTATTAGATGCAACATTATTATAAATGTTAAAAAATAAAACCTTTAAATATTAAGGTAAACTTTATTGTTTATCATCTTCTTTAATTTAATATATTTTATTTCATTTCATTATTGATAAAACAAGTCTTTTTAGTGACACTCATAAAAAACATTTAATGTAGTCAATAATTTTATTTTTCACACATCCTTTATTATGTTTTGTTTTGCAAAGCCTCTCTCACATGTTACTGTGCTTGTAGGACTACTACGTATTTCCTACTATAACTTTGACATGTTTGGAAAAATTGTATCTAAAACTATACACAAAAAGTCATCCATTCATGAATGAGCCCTCATAATTAACACTAAGAGTATCAACAAATGCATGCAACTATTTTAACTAGACTTCAAAATCAAGTAAGGTTTTGTTTCATTCCTTCTCACATATAATATGTTGTAGCCATTGAATTTTCTTCTCTACTACAAACATTTTGTAAATAATGAGAAGGGCTAAACAACCTTACAAAGTTGAAAAAAGAAAGATAAGAGAATCCTCCATTCAAACTATCTACAAGATTTTGAACACATTCTTTTGCAATTTGATTGCAATTCTCTTGTTAACAATCAATGCAAGGTTTCCATGATTGTTTTTGTGTATCAACATAATCACCATATGCATGTGGAAGTACTACAAATAAAAATTCATGCCTATGAACAAGTCCCAATTATCATGGATCTCTAGATAAACAAATTTAGGGACATTAAAAATTAGATAAGTAACATGTGCCATCTATAAATATCATTTCCTAAAAACCACAATTTCAAAATGTAAATATTTGTGGTAACATCTATGGTTGCCCCTAAAGAAGTAATATCAACATATTCTTCATGGAATTTCACCTTTAACTTGTTTAGTTCACACTTTACATTTACAAGAACATGTAAACAAATTTGAACTAAAGAGATCATTGTCTTATCATTCTTTGAGTCAATATGGGAGACATCAATACAACAAGCCTTTTAATGGATTTTCCTCTTGAGATCAATAACTCCATGGATATGAAGAGTTTCAAATTGCATAAATTCATGTAGAGCAATTAGTTGACTCTCTCTTTTAGTAGGATTTTGCATCCAAGAATATACCGTATTTGTAAATCTTTCAAGAAATAGTAATTTAAATATTATCTTAGAAGAATATGATGTAGCTAAAGCTTCATAATGAGTAATACAATGAACACTTAGAAGATTATGTATATACTTTTTATAACAAACAACAAAGCCATTTTCACTTTCAAGCATTGATGAAACACCATATCTAGAAATTGCTATCAATATTTTATTTGAAATGTCCTTTTCTTCGTTTAAATCATTGAATCATATGTTATTATCGCTACTCCATCACAACCATTTATGGCCTTTCAGAAGTATGAAATTGGAGGCATCGACCCTTTTCTATCTAGAAATGTGGCATAAACAACAAGGTGGTTCTCTAAACTATTATATGCACTTTCATCTAGCATTAATTGCGAATAGCACTATTTTGACATTCTTGTAGTTTGTATCTCTTCAAAAGACTAATTTATAGAAAAAAATAATTATTCTGCAACCATGATTTGTATATGATGTATAGTCTTAATTTTTAGGCATGTTTGGTGTTTTTGAGGACATTGCAAAGAAGCAAAAGGAATCATATTTGAGAGGGGTAATCTTCTTGCACAACCCAATAAAATAATTTTATTGTTGTCACAACGTTTTCCTTGTTTCTATCATCAATACATGCTTTCTGTTTTATAATAGGTTTTGCTTTTCTTTCATTTCCCTATATCAATTTTGCTTGTAAAATTTTATAGATGCTTGAATTGACATAAAGAACTAGTCAATCATGTTGCATAGTAAAACAACCAATATCAATCTTCTATAGTCCTATTACCTTATGCATTTCACAATATATGCATATTGTAATTATATTTCCTTCATATTTTATCATATTTTATCTCTCTCAACATGTTTTGTTTCTCTTAATCACTTAATTTTCTCCACTCTTCATAAAACCCTCAATTCATTTTCAATTTGATTTTCCGTTTAATGCTAGATTATCCCTTGAAATTCTTCGATGCATTCTTTATGATACCCAATATATCTAATTCCTTATTCAAATCAAATTTATGCTCTTCTTTATTATGTGATGAAACATGTGATATATAAACCATCCAAATAACGTTTAATATACCTAATTCCTTACTCAAATCAAATTTATGCTCCTCTTTATTATGTGATGAAACACATGATATATAAACCATCCAAACAACATTTGATAAAAAGGTAGTGAGTTTTTCTTTAAAACATGTTTTGATATTAATACATTTAAAATAAAAAGTTAAAAATAATTAGACTTGGTACAAGAACATGCCATTCTAGTTAAAACATGGAAATTCCAAAGTAGGGACAATAAATACATCATATGTTTGCATATAACTGGGGTATATTTGGACTTACATTAATCTTGATAAGTTACCTTGATAGGTGGATGATTCCTTATGGGATCCTAAACATATTTGGAAAATGATTGTGTAAAAAAAAAAAATAAGAAGCTATATAGAATTTTGATTTTTTTTACATTATTTGAGTGTTTGAGTTTTACTTATGATGTTGGAAAGATACAATCATTGGCAAATGTTGATCCTCTTCCTCTACCTAAGAAGTTTTCTTTAGCGTAGTCTAGATTATGAATCAATAGATCATCCAAGACCAATCTCTTTAATGGTTTCCTCAACCTTGAGCCTCACCCTAAGTTAACTCTCTTTGCTATGGCTTCAAATCTAATAATAGATAGTTTGAAATGCACCAAATCAAGATCTAGCAATCTAAGCTTTGTAATCAAACATATAGTGAATAAGTAGTTTGAAACATTGAGCAAGTAATTTGAAATGCACCAATTGTTTCAAGAAGTTTGAAACACACATGTGGCAGGCAATTTGAAATGCACATATAGCGGGGTGTTTAAAATTTGAAACGCACCAATCGAGATCTAGTGATTGATGAGTTCTCTAATCTAACAAATAGATTATAATGAACATGATAGATGTGAGTTGCGGTGGGGCATGAATTAGGTTCCAACATCTTTCTCCAATCCATAGTCCACTTATTGGATTCACTACGTTCCATGCATGTTGTTGGGTAGTGGGTCTACTTGAAGTTGTCATTATAAGCAGAATTTGATATGATGGTTGCCATGAAATCCATTGACAATAGTGAATGAGGATCTCATTTATTACAAAAAGAAGTAACTATGGACAACATGGTTTCCACCTATCCGATTTTTCATAGTTTATGCCCCCTATAATCTTACCTTCCTCGATGACAACACCCCCCAACCCCCACACACAATAACATATCCACATAAGTCGTGGATGATAATGTTGATAGGTATCACCATCCCACTTTGATACAGAGATAACAAGAAACATACTTAGCCAATCTGACATGTCCACTATCTTTATTCACAAATGGGAATTTCTAAAAAGGAAATCACTCCTCCAACGTATTAGTTGAGCTTGCAAAATAATGATGCCCTAAGCCAACTCTCAACCCACAACAAGTCTTGTAGACCAAAGATCAATATGAGAAAAGGGATAACAAATTTAGATTTATCTGAATTGCCTATGCTAGTTAAAAACATATATACAAAACCAAGAATGCCTCAAGAGAAATTGAATCGTGACTTCTTTCTCCATTGTTAACAATCGAACAATGCGTTGTTGGATGGCAGGGATCAAAAGGAGACACATCGATTGGAGGTATCCCCACTGTCTAATCTTGCACTCTCCATCCCATTCCAAAAAAGGAACACCTTCTAATGTTAAGAAGTGGATACAAGCAATTTCTCTGTTTGCTTGTCAGTTTAAGGTTTTTGAAAATTAGCCTCTGAGGTGTAGACCAATTGGCGATAAGGTGCATTGTTAAGAAACTCCTTGTGACATTGTGGTTTCAAACCTCGAATACCTTGTGCACCTATGTAGGGGCATTTGCAGTGCAACTTGAGGTTATAGTGGTAGCAGGCCGAAATCAACCCCATGATGCGAGTACGAGCTCGACCCAGTTACCAATTCCTCTAGATATGTAAAAAAAAAGAGTTCTAAAAATTAAATAAACATCACTAAAAGCATGATAATTTTAAAATTGTCAATTTACGATGGCTAAATAAAGTAAAAAGAAGTAAATACTCTTTAAATTTAACCATTGGTTTCCTACATCTACATCTAGAAGATGGGCCATTCATTTCCAAACATCTTTAAAAATAATTCAATAACATATTCACATAGAATTACAGTTAACAAAGGAATTGTACAAATGATGATTTCTAAGAAATGGATGATTTATTTATTTATTTTCTGACCGGGAACACACCCCATCGCACAACAAGCATTGTTGATCGTACAACAACATAGTCAACTCGGGTAAGCCCAAGCTTAGTGTTAGGTAAAGTAATGATCTACCCAAAATCACGTAAAACTGTCACTATAAAAAACACAAAGTTAAAAAGACTATAAAAACTTTTATAAAAATGATACTTAGATGAATCTTTATACTTGGATCTCCATCCAAAAACCTATAAAACTCCACCGTTGAATCTTACCCTCAAACCCAATAACCACTACCACAAACACACTAATCCTAAGAGAAAAGGATTTCAAATATCTTGGAATTTAGGTACAAAAGCACTTGGGCAACCACATGGGCCATGATCACATGTATATAGACAAGAACATGGACCTACCCACAAACTATAGTCAACTAAGTCTCCGTTAGTGTTGGTCGTGATGGGACATTTTGGTTGATAGAGTCAAATTTGTAGTCAAAAACGTGCATTGCAAAATCTAGAGCTAATCACATTCAACTTTTAATATGGGTAAGCTGGTAGACAAATATTAAACATGCGCCATTCATGTCCTATTCGTAAGGGAGGGTTCTTTTTATTATTTAAGTTTTCCAAATCCGGTGGCCTATGTCAAAAGTAGAGAAGAAAAAATATATTTTTATCAAATTTAAAAAGTTGAATTACAAATAAAATATTTAATATTTTCTATTATTTTATACTCATATCATATAGATTTATAGAGGAAAATAAGTGAGTAGCAGAGATGGAAAAGTGAGATGAAACACTAATCCTGGTTGGAACTCATGTTTAAAACGTATTTGATTTCAAAATGAGTAAACATTATCCATCAACCAATTATAAACGCGAAAGTATACATTCACCGTATGCATAAATCAATCAATTATGTCATAAATATTTTTAATTAATGGGTTATATCATATATAAATAAGGAGATTGAAGATTTTTTTATTTATTCACCGTATGCATAAATCAATTAGCTATGTCCTAAATATTTTTAATTAATGGGTTATATATATAAATGGGTTATATATATAAATAAGGCTTAGCAGCAATGCTGCATATTCTTTGCATTTAAGATTGTAAAACTTAGAACAAGTTTAAGTTTCGATAAATAGGCATAAATGACATGCAAAAACATTTGGTTACAATGAATGTTTGTTGATGTGCTTTCTCTGAAATGACATATTAACATCTACTATACTAATATAAATTAAGAATATATATATATATATAATTTAAGCTTCATTTTATTTGCTTGAATACTGAACCGTTCAGTAGCAGATCTTCTATTAATATCCTGTTCCAATTCATCTCTTCATTATTTATGTCCAACTGCTTCCAAATAAACAATATTTGGAAATATTAAAGGAAAGGTATTGCTACAACTGTAAACTCTTCAGGTATAAACAAATGTAGTAGAAAACGTTGAAAGAAGGAAAGTTGAGAAAACTTAAAATTCTTTTATGAAAAATGCAAAGTTCCAACTTTGTGTTCTTTGTAAAAAAACCACATAACTCAATTACAACAACAACCACAAGCATTAATCTTAAAAAACTAAAAAAATATTAAGTTATTTACATATTATAAGAGTGCACCTGGGGAAACTATTTTTTATTCATTGACCGGAGGGTAGTGGGGAATGAGGGAATGGCGCTGCTCTGGTTGAAGATAGGGTTTTGCAAGCTGCAGGTTGACGACGCCTTGAAGCAGCATTATCTCCTCCTCTTGGCCACGGTACTGAACTCTTCCATTGATCACTATTGGTTACAGGCTGTTATTTGAGTCGGCTCTTTTAGGGTTTGCTTTTGGGTATGCTTCGTCCTTCTGGTTCTTTGTTTGTTTGCATTATGTTTTCTTCGTCTCCCCCATCTTTCATTCTCGGGTTTGATGGCTTAGCATGCCCCTTCACTGAGTCGTAACCGGCGACTGGAGTCCATCCTCATGAGTTGAGGACTAGTACCAACCAGTCTAAACAAGTGGGAACTATACATATTAGTCGGTTTTGACTTGGACATGCTTTCTATCCGTGGATGAGCTGTTTAGCGTCGTTTGTGATGATTTTTCATGTCTCTAGAAATTTCTCCTTGTTTTCGGCGGTCTGTTTGTACTTGTCCTCCACGTCCACGCTTTTTCTCTGTCGGAAGACGACTGTCATTTTCTGGGTATGGTATGACTAGGGTTTGATTCTCTTAACCCTGTGTTTCTCCATTGTATCTCCCCTAACTAGGGTTTGATTTTGGGTTGATTTCGGGTTGTCTCATTCTTCGGACTCATTGCTTTTGGTTGACCCGAGTCTAAATGTGAATGCTGAGTCCGACGTTAGTGGGTCTCATTAGATTCTGATTTCTCAACATCCTACTGCTCCTTGTTGTTTATACCCTACCTAGGGTTTGATTTTGGTTTGTTTATGTCACATGTGGCCTGCTCCTGTCTGAATGTAGCATTCTGGGTTGATTTCGTGGGCACCTAGTTCGCCGGGTTTGAACGTGGATGTTTATTACAGAGTCAGTGGGTCTGATTAGGTTACGATTCTTTATTAAACCGGCCGTTACATTTTGGTTATACCCTAACTAGGGTAGGATTTTGGGTTTTCTGTGGTGTGTGCGATTTTTTCTGTCCCCTTTCTCGGTTACGTTGGCATTTTGTTTGTCTGGTGATTCATTGTATTGGGGATCACCTCTCGGTCCTTATGTCGGAGACCCATGATGGGTCTGCCGACCCATCTGCGTACCACGCCTCTGCACGCTTCCGTTGTCGTAGGAAGGATAAGGCCCATAAAATCTTGGAAGGGAAACTGTGCTATACCGTGGGTCGAGATATATATCTGGATAGGGTGGAAGCATTGTGTGCCCATGCGCTTATAGGTAGATTGGAGTATGTTTCGATGGACAAAAAAGATTGGTTTGCTTGGGCCACTGAACATTGGAAGCCCTTCTTATCCTACGTACCTGCTATCAGCCTTCTGGTTCGGGGTTGGATAGTTTTTGTGTTCTTGGAAGATGTGCATGCAACAGAGGTTTTGAATCACCTATGGAGAGTTGGTAAAGGGTCGCTGGTACTAGACCATTGGCATGTAAATTTTGATCCGACGCGTGAAAGAATTCAGAAAAGGCACCTGTGGACTCTTCTACCGGGGCTTCCATTTCCACTCTGGAATCATCCTTTACTAAAGGGGGTTGGAAACACAATTGGCCGCTTTGTAGCACTTGATGATGATTTTATGAACTCCTTCGATAAGAGGATGGCCAAAATTCTTGTTGAGTTGGACATTTTGAGAGGGATTCCAGCAGAAATTGAGATATTATGCCGTGAGCGCCTGTTCATACAACGTCTGGATTATCAAGGCATCCCGTTTAGATGTAGTTTTTGTCGGGAAACGGGCCACCTATGACGTGCCTATCAGTCCTTTCACAATGTTTCTGCTTCCCCGGACCAACAATCTCCATCTGTGGCTAATCTTACCGTCTCACCTATCAAAAGGAATTCTCAGGTATGTTTGGCCTCAGCTCCTCTAGACCCCTCTATTGGATATTTAAAAAATGCATGTTCCCTATTTGATGATGCTTCGGACCTGGATTTGGCATTGTTGGAGTCTGTGGATATAAACCGAGGTTTTCCTAGGTCTTCAGCCGTTCCTCATTCTCTAGATAGTTCCTCTCCTCGATCCTGTTTTCCTTTGGGTGATTCCATTGTCTCGCCGACTAAGTGTCCCACTTCGCCCCATTTGACTTCTGCAGCTCCTATTCCATTGGATAGTTTATCTCCGCGATCCTGTTTCCCTTCGTGTGGATCAGATGTCCAGCCTTCTCACCATTCTACACCTCTGGAGGATCCCAAGGAAACCCCTTCTCGGGATTCTTTTGCTGCTTCAACGTGTTCTCCTCCTTTACCATCTCTTCCATCGGAAATTGTTCCTCCCCCTCCTCTTTTCACTGATGCAGAATTCCCTCCTCTCGGCACCTCTGGACCTTCGCCCTTGGGTTCTCCTCCTCATAGCCCTATTACCTCTCTGTCCTTTACCGACCCCTCCCTTCAAAAATCTCTGAGCATTTTTTCGGACATGACACCAATCTCCCCCTCGGTTCTTCATCTTGACTCCATCCGTTTTGAGAACGTTACTATAAGGCGGAAAAAAAAATAGCTCCCCTCTTGATGCGGTGGACCTTGTCCAGGCTCCTTATACTCCACTTTCTACAAGACTTAAAGTTGCAGCTCGTAAGCCTTCCTCTCCACCTCAAAGGGTCCTTAGAGCTTTGACCCCTCAGCAAATTGACTCCTAATGCGTATTCTCTCCTTGAATTTTCATGGTTTAGGGGGTTTAGCCAAGCAAAAAAGCCTCTGTCACCTGTTTGTTTCGCTATCACCGGAAGTCATTCTTTTCCAAGAGACAATGACTAGTTCTTACCCTGCATTATTTGCCTTTTCTAAGCTCTATCTAGGATGGGAGTTTTGTGCCATAAATTCTAAAGGTCTTTTAGGGGGAATTCTATCTGGATGGAATCCGAAACTCCTGAAATGTAAAGCCTATCATATTGTTGCTGGTATCTTGCTAAAAGCTTCGATTCGTGGCTCTTCCTTCGAGCTTTCCATTCTCAATTGCTACGGCCCTTATCTTAACCGTGATACTTTCTGGAGTGCTATAGCTTCTGGTGGCCTTCTCTCGTTGCCAAACCTTATCCTGGCTGGTGACTTGAACTTAACTCTGAATGCCTCGGAGATATGGGGCTCTAGAGCACAACTTGATCCATTGGGATCGTATTTCACCAAGCTTTTCTCTGATCACCATTTAGTGGATGCAGCCCCTTCCTGTGTTGGCCCTACTTGGAGGAATGGTAGGATAGGGGTAGATGGTATCTCGAAAAGGCTTGATCGTTTTCTGATTTCAGATCAACTTATTAGCTCTCTCCCCAGGTATCGGGTTTGGGCTCATAGATGTGGGATTTCAGACCACTTCCCTGTCTTATTTGATTGGCTGGATCAGCAGAGAACATGTGCCTTTCCATTCAAGTTTAACCAATCATGGTTAGACAATGAAGATTTTATTCAAATGATATGGACTGAATGGCCACTTATTTGTTCGGATAACCATATGGATGCTATGCATGAACTCTCTTACAAACTACACGTCCTAAAAGAAAAAGTCAAATCATGGACTAAAGTTGAATCTCTAAAGATGAAGGATAAGTCAGTTTTCTTGGAAGAGGATATTAGTTCTCTTCTTTCTTCTTCTTAGTCGGCTATATTAAATGAAGAACAGCAGCTGAGACTGAATTCTCTTAAAACTGATCTACAAAAGTTATTAGATCATGAGCTTTATTCTGCAAGACTTCAGAGTAGGGTTACATGGGCCCTAAAAGGGGATGCTAATACTAAGTATTTTCATGCGGTGGCTTCGGCTCGGAAAAATCATAATGCTATTTGGAGCTTACAAGATGAGAGGGGTTCTTGGGTTTCGGATGATCATAGTATCAAATCTCTTGGGATTAGTTACTTTAAGTCTATCTTTGAAGATGATCACTTGACAAACCTTGCTGCTCAACTTAAAGTTATCCGTCGTTTTCCTTCCTATATCAGTGCTGGGGAGAATGAGGCCTTCACTAGCTCAGTTACTATTTCGGAAGTTGAGAGGGCACTTAAAACTTTTAAAAGAGATAAGGCGCCAGGTCTGGATAGCTGGCCTATTGAGTTCTACTTGACTTTTTTTGATCTTCTGGGTCCTCTCCTTGTTAATATGGCGGAAACTTATGGGATCTTAGGCAGAGTGACTCCCGCCCTAAATTCTACTTTTTTAGCACTCATTCCTAAAGTTGATCTGCCTGTCTCCTTTGTAGACTTTCGCCCCATTTCTCTCTGTAATCTTTGCTATAAGTTGATCTCTAAAATTGCGGCCCTGAGACTTAAGCCCTTCTTAGATTCGTTTATTTCTCCTCAGAAATTCGGTTTCCTCAAGAACCGCCGGATTCTTGAGCCCATAGCCATAACACAGGAAGTATTACATACAGTCAAAACCAACAAGAGATGTGCACTTATCCTTAAGTTGGATTTGTCAAAAGCCTTTGACCGGGTAAATTAGACTTTTATCCATCTTATTCTCATTCAGATAGGGATTCCTCTTGTTGGGGTAAATTGGATAATGGGTTGTATCTCTTCTGCTAATTTTGATGTCCTTGTGAATGGTTCTCCTACTACCTTTTTTCCGGCCTCTCGGGGCATCAGGCAGGGATGTCCATTGTCTCCCCTGTTATTCATTCTGGTTATAGAAGGTATCAGTCTTTTGATTGAAGATTCCAAAAGAAATGGTAAAGTTAAAGGGATCAAGATTTCGACTAAACTTTTCCTCACTCATTTACTTTTTGTAGATGATGTGATTTTATTTGGTCTGGGTTCTTTTGAAGAATGGATGGCTTTCAAGGTCATCCTGGATACTTTTTGTGAGACCTCTGGTATGAGTATAAATATGAATAAATCATGTTTTCTTCATACTGGTTTGGATGGGAACCTTCTCCGTAAAATTGCTGATATCCTCCCTTACAGATTTGATGATATTAATAAGGGATTTGTTTATCTGGGATACTTCCTCAAGCCTTCGGGTTATCTGGTTAAGGACTGGTATTGGATTGTTTCAAAATTGAGAAGAGAATCTCTCATTGGACAAATCGACTCCTGTCTATTGGTGGACGTTTAGTCCTCATTCGATTTGTTCTGTCAAGTATTCCTGTGTACTGGTTGGCTCTTTTTCCGATCCCCTCCTCAATCTTAGACAAGCTCAGAAAGTTGATATTTAATTTTCTATGGGGCTCTTCTTCAAGGGGAAAAAAATTCCATCTTGTGGACTGGCATCTTCTGGCGCATCCAACTCTTCTTGGTGGCTGGGGAATAAAGCATTTTCCCAGCTTCAGTCTATCTTTGAGAATGAAAAGTTTCTGGCTTGCTCTTAACAACAATGGCATCTGGCATCATCTCATCGCTGTCAAATACATGAAAAACATGCCTTTGCATTCATGGTTTAGGGAAAAAAGATTTAAAGTCTGGAATGCATCCTTAATTTGGAGAGGTTTCCTCTCCACTTTACCGTGGATTGGTAAAGGTCTTCTCTGGCATGTCGGTAATGGCGCTGCTATCCGTATTGGTGCGGATCCTGTTGTTGGTATGGGCTCTTCTTTTATTTTACCAGGAGATATGAGACTTTACTTGGAAGACTAAGGGATTGTTTCCTTAGCCCAAGCAAGAAATTACACTTCTTCTGCCACGGGATACTGGTTCACGGTGGATGAGTTAGATCTTTGTGGGGAATGGAAAATTCTTTGGGATAATTTCATCAGAGGGATGGAATATGGCAGAATTCGACTTACAGACCAATGTGATTCTCTTCTCTGGTCTCAAAATAATTATGTGGGCCCTTTAACCACTAAGAAAGGTTATGATTGCATCCTCATTGACAGTGGTTTAGACTTTCAAGATCAGGTTCTGGATTTATTGTGGAATCAAAACTCACCTTTGAAAATAGCTTGCTTTATTTGGCTAGTGGCTAATGGTCAGATTTTAACATGGGACCAGCTTCAGAGTAGAGGATTCCATGGATCGAGCAGATGTGTGCTGTGTGAAAGAAATGAAGAGGATATTTACCATCTTTTTTTAGTCTGTCCCTTCACGGTGTGTATCCGAGCTCATTTCGAGGCTAAGTATAGGCTCTCCTTTCCCTCCCTAAGTTCAGTCTCGTCCCATCTGACTCAATGGTTTAAATTGGTGGTGCATTCAGCTCCTTATAGATACCTGCATTATTTATCTTCTGGGGTATCTAGCTCCATCAGAACAACTGTCTATTTGAAAACAGGAAACCTGCTTTCTCTGCTCTTATCTCCAGGATTGAAGGTTTAATAAATGCATATCCAGTTCCAATGAAAATAAAAAAAATTTGGAATATTGGTTCTAAACCGGTGAAGGTCTTTCCTTGTGGATTTTTCGATGGGGCTGCTGCAAAGAATATAGGTGGCTCTAGTTTTGTAATATTTCTTAGTGAGTCCCATTATTTCAATTTCTCTTTGGGAGCTGGTGGCAGCACAAACACTAGAGCATAACTATTGGCTCTTTGGGCAGTTCTGAAGGTGAGCTTGATGATGGGTCTTCCCATGCAGTTGATCTATGGCGACTCTATGGTTATTATATCTTGGTTGAACGGACTCTCTGCACTTGATGTTCCTTCACTGATGCACTGGTGTATTGATATTAGAAATATGCTTCAATTGGCCCCTCCGGTGATTTTCAAACACATATTCTGTGAGCATAACTCGTTGGCAGATGGACTCTCTAAACAGGCCCTCAACTTGGATATGGGATATGGATTCTTCT
The DNA here is from genome assembly GCA_001517045.1 of Pseudotsuga menziesii. Classification (NCBI taxonomy): domain Eukaryota; kingdom Viridiplantae; phylum Streptophyta; class Pinopsida; order Pinales; family Pinaceae; genus Pseudotsuga; species Pseudotsuga menziesii. The sequence continues at coordinate 276,599 of LPNX010803592.1, forward strand.
CGGAAACTATGGATGCAATGGTCATAAATCATGGCCATTTTGTTCTTTTTTAGTGTTGCTGAGCCATATTTTTTTTCAGCATTGACTTTCAGCATCTGATTGATCATATTTGTCTGTTCTGTATGAGACCTTTCAGCCAGTAAGTTTTGCTCAGGAATGTCTGTTTGACGATCATCTTCGATCTTACTCAGCATATTCTAACCTGTTTATCAGGGATAATGAGGAAAGTCTGCTATGATCAGACTTTTTGTCTTTTATTCTGGATGGCGTAGTCATCATTGTTATAGCTTTATGTTTATGTGATGTGTTTTGTTATATTACTCACAGTCATAGAGTTTCTATATGTAAATGATGTCTTTTGATTCCTAGGAATAACAAAGACTGGTATTTTTTCCTCTGAAAAAAAAAGAGTGCACCTGGGGAAAGATTCGTCATTGGTTCATGTTATGTTTAGATTATCTCAAATAGAACCTTTTTAGGGACTCCCAACGATACACAATGGAGGAACTTCGAGTAGATAAATTTAATGTACTTAATTGGATTGCATTTAGGTCACCCAGGATCACCCAGGGCAAACCACAGACTGCTCATGATGTACAGTGCCATGGCCTGATACTCAAGGCACCTTGGTGGAGTATGACACTCTATGGCTATACAATGATTTCTTGATATGTGGGTTCAAGGAGTTCAAGGATATTTGGGATTTTAGAAATGAGGTGCTATTTGGATATAGGTATTGGAGAAGAGTTGAAGGAGAGGATTGTGGTGGAACTCTATGTAGACAGTGCTTAAGACTGCTGAGAATACCAGAGCGCTATGTACAGGAGATAAAGGAATAGGCCTTCATACTACGCTCCTCTGCATTAGAAAGTAACTTTTACGTATTTCTATATTTGTTTTTAGAGTCTTTAGATATTTCTAGATACTTTTAAAGATTTTGGTGTTTATATTAGTAATTTTTTTAGGTGAAATGATAGATTTTAAGATTTATGCTCTTTAATATTTGTGTGAACATTCATATGTTGTCATTATATTTTGTAGAAAATTGCTTTGTATGTTGAAAATACCAAATAATCTTTGTTTTTGGTCTTTTTTTTTAATTTATATTGGTGGTGGTGCAGGCTCAATGGCTCATCAAGTTTAATCTTATTCATCACACTTGATAGTCCTTGCACCTACATTTGTACCCCTTTAATCCTAGCTTGTTTTGCAACCGATATTCTAGTCTGAGATAACTTCTAATTGTTTTATAGGTTAAAGAAGCTAAATAAAATTCCTTGCATGGACAAAAAGACGAGGATGGGTCTTCACTTATATGACACAAATCAATGAATTTTTGTCTCTCTATGGGTAATGGGTAAAAAAAAAAGAACAAGGAATGGTCGTGACTATTGTTGTAAATTGGTGATGGTGCCTGCTCTGCGCGTGCTGTGGACGAAACCATGGCAACCATTACCCTAAGGTACCTTAAGCCCTTGGCTCGTTCAGTACTTTCTCCTGTGGCTTTCGCTTCTCCTACTATCTGAACTTTCTCCTGTGGCTTTCGCTTCTCTTGCTGTGTGCTTCCCTGGTATTGTTTCTTCTCCTCTCCTTCGTGTTGATGGCCTGGTAGGTTTTGGGTACTGTTGGGTTGTTGCTTCCAAATAGATGGCGACACTCTTGGAGTTCCTCCCCTTACCTAGGGGACTAGTACCAACCAAGCAAAAAAGTGGGAAGGAAATCGATACTTTCTGTTGCCTCTGTGTATTTTGGGTTTTTTGGGCTCATCAACCTTACATGGGATTTTACGTAGCTCGGTACTTGGTTTCTTGATGACCTCGTCAGCATGAGTAGGTTTGAATTCTGTTATTTTCACGGGTTCCCCTAAGGAATTGGGGTTTGTTTTCTAGGTCTTGTGGGTTTTTCTCACATGCTCTCTGTCCTTTTTCTGTACTTCTCCTTTTTGGGTGTTCTGTCGGATAGATGGATTTTTGGGGTTTATTCTTGTTTCCTTTTGTCTGTTGGGGTTCTCCCTTTTTTGTTCTGGGTGTTGACTCTGGATGTGCTATTTTCGGCTCTCTTGTGGTCTTGATTTGGTCTGCTCCCGGTGGATCGGTTATGGAGGAGACGGTGTTGCCTCTACCTGTCTCACCCTCAGGGTTTCAGATTTGTGGTGTTTTGCCTTTACACGCTTAGGGTTGAATTGTTGGGGGTCTGACACATGGCTGATCTTGGGGCTTCTTCCCGTTACTGTTGTAAGCGACATGCAAAATGTATTAAAACCCATGATGGGAGGTTTCGCTTTGTCCTTGGTCACGACATTTTCATGGACAAGGTGTCTTTGTTGTGCTCTCAGGCCTTGGTTGGGAGATTGGAATACTCCCAGGTGGGCAAAAAGGCTTGGGTCGATTGGGCTTCTGAGTACTGGAAACCGCTGCTGAATTACATTTCAACCATTAGCCTTTTATCCAATGGCTGGATTGTCTTCGTTTTCCTAGAAGAGGGACATACTACTCGTATCCTCGATGGTATTTGGCGTATTGGCTCGGGGTCTCTGGTATTAGGGCGCTAGCATTCCCATTTCAACCCTCTCAGGGAACGTGTGATGAAGCGCCACCTTTGGGTTCTGTTGCCACATCTTCCCTTCCCCATATGGAATAAGCATATACTGGAGGGCATTTCCAATTCGATTGGTAGGTTCGTGGCGGTGGGTGAGGATTTCCATCTGTCCTTCAACAAAAGGATGGCCTGGGTGCTTGTTGAGATGGACATCATGCTCGGGTTACCTGCTGAGGTAGAGATTCTTTGCAAAGAGCGTCTTCTNATGAGGATTTCCATCTGTCCTTCAACAAAAGGATGGCCTGGGTGCTTGTTGAGATGGACATCATGCTCGGGTTACCTGCTGAGGTAGAGATTCTTTGCAAAGAGCGTCTTCTGGTTCAGAAGCTTGATTATCTCCATGTTCCGTTCCGTTGCAGTAGATGCCACGAAACTGGTCATCTTTGGAGAACTTGTCCCCTTTTCTGGAACGAGAAATCTTGTTCGAGCTCAGAAGGATCTCTTGCAGCTATTGGACCTGTTGCCCCCTTTACTCTGGAGCATCCAAAACTTGGTATTTACTCACAATCTCTTTCTCTTTTCGAAGATGTTTCAGATTCTTTACTTGAAGAATTAGATGATTTGGACAATGCCTCGGCCACAGATTACCCCCCTAAACCTACCTTGGTTTTTTCTCCCCCTTTGGTCTCTCCAGTTGTTCCTTCTTCACTCCCTATTGTTAATGCTCAGGATCCTATACTTGGTTCGCCTCCTCCACCCATCCTAAATCCTATCCCTTCCTTGTTTGTGCCTTCTTTCTCTTCCCTTGTGGATTTTCCACCTCTCCCTACTTCTTCCACCCCACCTGCTCTTCCATCCACTCCTCGCAGTCCCACTTCCTCCCCCTCCTTCACCGACCCCTCTCTCCAAAAATCCCTTTCGATCTTCTCGGCCTCTATCCCCTCTTCCCCTTCTACCCTTCACCTGAACTCCATACGCTTTGAGAATGTGACTGTCCGGGGAAAAAAGAAGGAAAGGATGGTATAGTCGGGGGGACCTTTCCATAGCCTCTCCTCCCTATCTCCCCCTCTCTGTTTGCATCAAAGATGCTACAAGAGGGTTTTCTCCTTGGGGACTTAGAGCATCGCCTCCCCTCCCGCATGTTCCTTAATGAAAATCCTTTCTCTTAATGTCAGGGGTCTGGGAGGCAAGAACAAACAAAACAGCCTCCGCACTCTCTTCCTTTCGATTCGTCTGGAAATGATACTTCTTCAGGAGACCATGTGCAGCACTTATCTTGCTCTCCTTGCTTTCTCTAAACTCTTACCCAACTGGGAATTCTATGCCATTAGCACCTCTGGCCTCTTGGGAGGGTTACTTACAGCCTGGAACCCTCTTAGGGTTAGATGTCATGCCTTTGAGACCTGTGCCGGTATCCTGGTTAAGGCCAACTTTAGTGGTTTGATTACTCCCTTAGCCATTCTCAACTGCTATGGCCCCTATCGAAATAGGGATATTTTCTGGGAAAAGGTCCATACAGGGGGTCTTCTTAGCACACCTAACATGATACTGGGAGGAGACCTTAACTTGACCATGAAAGCTTCTGAGACTTGGGGGAAGAAAGCTGCTCTAGATCCTCTTTCCTCACATTTCAAACTTCTTTTTGACTCTGTTGGACTTGTTGATTTAGCTCCCCCCAATGCTGGGCCTACTTGGAGAAATGGTCGAGCCGGAGCTGATGGCATCAATAAAAGATTAGTTTGCTTCTTAATCTCCTCCTCCCTGATCCCTTCACTCAAGGTTCACCGTGTGTGGACACACCATGCTGACATCTCAGACCACTTTCTGATCTGCTTTGAGTGGGATAAACCGATGGGGTCCTATAACTACCTTTTCAAATTTAATAGACCTTGGCTCAATGATCTGGATTTTACCCTTTGGGTCTCCAAGAGATGGCCTGAACTGACCCCTCGGTCCTCTGATAATGATTTGGACCTTTTTTCCCTCAAACTCCGTTCACTTAAGCAGGAAGTTAAAGGATGGATCAAGGAAAAAGGTTCTATTATGGAGTCAGATTCGATTCGATTGGATAGGGAAATCGATTCCCTTCTCTCTGGTTCTTCCTCTGGTATCCTCTCCTTAGAGGATCAGATGCCTCTGACTCTTCTTAGGTCCAAAAAGAAGAAGTTGTTGGATCACATTCTTCTGACTTGACAACTTAAAAGTAGAGATAAATGGGCTTTGTATGGTGACTCAAACACCAAGTTTTTCCATACACTGGCCTCGGGAAGAAGGAATCAAAATACAATTTAGTCACTAAATGATGAAGAAGGAAACTACATTGAGGATGAGTCTGCACTAAAGGAACTGGGTCAGCGGCATTTTGCCCACATTTTCCAAGATGATAAGCAAACCTGCTTGCTGTAACAACTCAAGGTTGTAATGCTTTTCCCCTCTATGATCTCCAATGAGGATGCTCCTAGCCTCACTCTCCCTGTTTCTCTGTCGGAGATTGAGAGTGCCTTGAAATCTTTCAAAAAATATAGGAGTCCCGGCCCTGATGGCTGGCCTGTAGAGTTCTACTTACACTTCTTTGATTTACTAGGGAATGATATATTATCTGCTGTTGAAAGTGCTAGGGTTTCGGGCTATATCCCTCCCTCTCTGAACTCTACCTTCCTAGCCTTGATTCCTAAAAAAGATAAGCCCTCTACCTTTGCTAATTTCAGGCCTATCTCATTGTGTAATTTGCTGTACAAACTGATTTCTAAGGTTATTGCTGTTAGGATTAAGCCTTTCCTGGACTCCCACATTTCCAAGGAACAATATGGTTTTCTCAAAAACTGCCACATTGTTGAACCTATTGGCATTGTCCAGGAGACTCTCCACACTGTTAAATCCAAGAATACTTGTGCACTTATCCTCAAATTGGATTTGATTAAGGCTTTCGATAGAGTGAACTGGTCCTACATTCGTCTCATTCTGATTCAGATAGGGGTGCCTCTCCTGGGTGTAAATTGGATTATGGGATGCCTCACTTCAACAATTTTTGCAGTCCTTATCAATGATACTCCCTCAAAGTTATTTTCTGCCTCCAGAGGCATCAGACAAGGCTGCCCCTTATCCCCCTTGCTCTTCATACTTGTCATTGAAGGGCCCAGCCTCTTGATTTCAGATGCTAGGAAACATGGTCTCATCAGAGGTATCAAAGTCTCTTCTACTCTTGCCCTTACGCATCTCCTCTTTGTGGATGATGTGATCCTACTGGGTACCGGCACCTTACCTGAGTGGATTGCTTTCGATGTTATTTTCAACACCTTTTGCAAGGCTTCCGGGATGCGCATTAGTATGGACAAATCATGCTTTCTTTACAACAATTTGGATGTTGATATCCTCACTAACATAGCTCGGGTTCTGCCCTATAAAATGGAGCCTATTGTCTTTGGTTTTAAGTATCTTGGCTATTATATCAAGCCTTTGGGGTATAAGGTCAGTGACTGGAACTGGCTGATTCAGAAATTCGAAAACAGGATATGTCATTGGTCACATAAGTTAATCTCCCTTGGTGGCCATCTGATCCTCGTTCAAGCAGTGTTGACTAGCATCCCGGTCTATTGGCTGGGCCTAGCCCCCATTCCTGTATCAGTTTTACATAAGCTCAGAAGTATAACTTTTGCTTTTTTATGGGGCTCTTCTAGCAACAAACACAGGTATCATCTGTCCAATTGGAAGCACCTCTCCTGGTCGAAAGAGAATGGGGGATGGGGCATAAAGAATCTGCACTGGTTCAGCATTGCATTGAGATTAAAGAATTTTTGGATGGTTCTACAGAATGATGGATTATGCCATCATGTTCTCATTAGAAAATATTTGAAGAATCTCTCGGTGGTGGCTTGGCTTAGAGGTAAAAACTTCAACTCTCATGGGGTTTCCGTTATCTGGAAGGGGTTCTTACAAACCCTTCCTTGGCTTGGTAGAAGCATAGCTTGGCAGGTGGGCAATGGACATGATGTTCTTATTGGCATCGATCCGATCATTGGTGCACCCAGCTCACTCACACTGCCTGTAGGGTTTCGAGATTACTTAGAGGATCTAGATATCACTACTCTCTCTCAAGCATATAATACTCTACCTAGTTCACACCATTATTGGTATACAGCCGAGGATCTGTGCGTTGCTAGGGATTGGAAAATTGCTTGGGATTCCTTTACGAAGGGTCTGGAACTTAGTGGAATCCGACTCAATACTCAGTCCAATTCTTTGATTTGGGCATACAATAAGTTTGATGGCTCCATATCTGCAAACTTGGTATATGATAGCATTGTCCAATCTTTATCTCCCCCGGCTGGTAGTAGGCTCCTTGCTCTCATCTGGTCTGGCACTCTGCCCAAAAAAATAAGCTGTTTTATTTGGCTGGCATTGATGAATAAATTACTGACATTGGATAATCTCTAGAAGAGAGGTTGGACTGGTCCTGGTATTTGTGCTCTTTGCAGTGCTGATGAAGATACTGTACAACATATCTTTTTTCATTGCTCTGTTTGGAAGAATGTACCTTCTCTCCTAAGTGATCAACACCATAATCACTCCTTCCTTCCAGTCTGATAATCTTTGCTCATTTCTGGAAAAGTGGACTGCAAGCTTCACTAAGCACTCAGCATGCTGCTATCTTCCTTTTCACACCATGTGGGCAATCTGGAAAGCTAGAAACATCTTTATTTTCGAGGGGAAAAAGTTGTCTATCCTTAGCTTAATCCAACAAATCGCTTATTCCTTACAGATGTATTGTCCTCCGTCTTATAAGGAAAAAAAGAAAAAAGCATTGGGTCCTGGTCCTGTACTTGTTTACCCCTATGGATTTTTTGATGGGGCATCTGCTAGAAATGAAGGAGGAGTAGGTTACTACTTGCTCTTGAATGAGTCACATTCCTTCGAGTTTGCATTGGGGGTGGGAAGTTGCACCAACACAAAAGCAGAATTGGTTGGGCTCTAGGCTCTTCTGCTTACAACCCAAATGATGGGGATTCCCACACTCAATATATTTGGTGACTCTTTAGTCATTATTAATTGGGCAAAGGGTACTACTGCCCTTTCTCCTCCTGAACTCTTTCACTGGTGTAGGGAAACTAGAAAGCTATGCTCTTGCTTTCTAGAGTTGTCTTTCAGCCATATCTACTGTGAACACAATTAGCTCGCAGACCGCCTCTCTAAAACTGCTCTTTCTTTGGCTCCTGGTTTTGGTTGTTACTCTGAATTATTTGATGGCCACTTGGCCTCTCATGACTCTTTCAAGCTTATTTGAGCCTGGTGCAGGAGCTAGTTCTCCCTATATTTCTTGCACCTTTTTTTATTGTTCTAGAGCGGGATCCTTTAGATAGTAGCACTGTGCTCTTTGGTCCATGGTAGCTATGGTTCAGAGTGATAGTTATTACTGATGGGAACTTTATTTTTGTTGGATTAGCAATTGGATATCCCCCTCTACTACTTAGTTGAGTTGTGGCTCGTTCATGGATATCACGAGTATGTAACTTATTAGACCCACTTACTTGACTGTAACCCTTGTTTGGGATGGCACATCAGATGCCCTTTGATTCTTAAATGAATATCAAGGACATGTTTTTTTCTTTCTGAAAAAAAAATATTTAATTAAAAATATTATATTATAAGAAGTCTACTTCAGTATATTATTCATATTAGATTTTTTGGTTACTTATTTTTTCTGTATCAAATCGTATTTGTATCCGTACTCGATTTATGCTGCATATTCACTACTTTCTTGTTATGTGATATGAATCCTAATATATTAGAGCTTATTCTCTCTTAAGTAAATACCCCTATCCTTCATTGTAGACTTTCGATTTGTACTGTTCCTAAGTACTCTGGAGGCGATCCAGACCAACTGTACTGGATGATTGCCTTTGCTTTGCTTACTTGTCCTTGAGGCATTGTGGCTACAAGCTTGAACATAATCTAGTTATATATATAATATAATTACATGTTACCTTATAGATTGACTCAGGGTCACCTTGTAACCTTTTCAATCTAGGCTAGTCAACAATGATTGACTCGTAGTGACCCATTAAGGCGCTACCCTGAAGACTCACCCTTGGCTTATTGCGCCGAGAGGCGCATTCTACAGCCCGGTATGAGGTAGAAGTGTAATTTCGTGCTCAACGTGGAGATGACACGTGTCACATAAAAAAGTCGGCTTATATATCTATATATATACAAGTCGGCTTAATAATTAATAATCTTAGGTGTATATATATATATATATATATATATATATGTATATGTATATATATATTTGTAAGTAAATCAAAACACCTATACACACTTCAAAACAATACATACAAGCTGGACCTTCAGAATAAGGCTGAGAGCAATTACAGATTTGTCTCAGGTATGCGAATGCGTATAATTTAAGTTTCTATATCAAGTATGCATATGAAAAAAGATTGAATTATAGAAACTGATACGAGTAGATTATTATAGTATTTGATGTATTCTACCCCGTAGTCCATTTCTGTGATTGATGGCGAGCACGAGAATCCATCTGCAATTTCTGGATTTTGTTTTTGTTTTGGCATCTGGATTTTCCCTTCTACAATTTTCACTTCTAATAATGCAGCAATTATGAACTGATCTCCAGCTTAGATCTAGCAAAGCACATTATCTCTTTACTGTATAATTGAATTACTGTATAAGAAGTATGTTTTCTCTGAATGACTTCTTGGATTTGCTTCTTTGTATCGAGGTGGCATCTAATTAGAATTTGTCTGAGGTGACTTCTTGGATTTGTCTCAGGTATGCGAATGCGTATAATTTAAGTTTCTATATGAAGTATGCATATGAGAAACGATTGAATTATAGAAACTGATACAATTCCTTTGGCTGTGAATTGCAAGAACAAGATGCTCAGCACAAAATGCAGGCCCAGCACCAGCGGTATGAAGGAGACGAACAATAATCTGACAACTCGATACATAAAAGAGCGCGCATAATCCATTTCCCATGTTCGTCTGGACTCTGCATACATTAATCCGATTGCAGGTTTCTGTTTTCCAATGGATTTCTCTCATTTACATCTCCAAACCCTTAGGATTCGTCTAAATTTTGTCTGATCATTAATCATTAAGATAGCTATTAAGAGTATTAAAGACGCCTGCCGCGGCCTTGGCCGGAAATTAACTAGCTTGAGATATAAAGGTTGGTTCTTCAGCCGCTCTTGCATTAAAGCATGCCAACAAGTTAATTTAGCTGTCTAATATAACTGCCAAATTTTTTAGCTTAAAATATGTGAGACGTTTGCTGAAGCAAGCGATCTAAAATTCCAACCCTCGGGAGTCAAAATGAGTGGACATCATTAAACAAGACTTTTCAAACGTATTATTTTAGAATTCAAATGTATTAGTGATATTTTGAATGCTGCATAGATTTGAAGATTTTATTTGATTTAATTTGAAAGACTGTATATTTTCACAATATTTGTGGAGATATATTTTTTTAAGCTATCATCATAGAGATGTGATGAACATCTAATTTAATCATATAGGGTTTGGTTGGGTCTATACGCAATTATGTACTTATTTTTCAGACATGTAAAAATAAAAGTTTAATATTCTTTTTTAAATATAAAATGTGAACATTTTACATAGAAAAATATTTACATCAAAAATTCTAAATAAATATACATATACACCTAAATTTATTATAGTATTTGATGTATTCTCCCCTGTAGTCCATTTCTGTGATTGATGGCGAGCACCAGAATCTATCTGCAATTTTTGGATTTTGTTTTTGTTTTGGCATCTGTTAGCACCAGAATCCATCTGCAATTTCTGGATTTTGTTTTTGTTTTGGCATCTGGATTTTCCCTTCTAATAATGCAGCAATTATGAACTGATCTCCAGCTTAGATCCAACAAAGCACATTATCTCTTTATCTGCAATCTGCGATTTTCACTTCAAGAGAAATTATATAAATTTGCTTATCTCTTTATATACAGTCTTTTTCTTGACAGAAAAAGACTGTATAATTGAATTACGGTATAAGAAGTATGTTTTCTCTGAATGACTTCTTGGATTTGCTTCTTTGTATCGAGGTGGCATCTAATTAGAATTTGTTTTTAAATTATTCAATCAGATTC